>JANUSC010000092.1:600000-781744 GCA_025200525.1 Camellia lanceoleosa
GAATTTATGGTAGGTTCAATTAAAAGTCGATTCCGAACGAATTAAAATTAGTCTAATTAATGCTCATTTGCTTAGAATAAGCCAAGGTTAATTAAGCTTCATTAAACAAGCCTAAATAAGGCTTATATGAGTCAAGCCACTCAACTACACACTCTCATTTTCCTCATTTTGAGACTCCAAATGTGTGTGTGTGTGTGTGTGTGTGTGTGTGTGTGTGAGAGTGAGAGAGAGAGAGAGAGAGAGAGAGAGAGAGAGAGAGAACAAGTGAGATTAATAAGGGAATAAGGAGAATTGATAGGGTTGTTGGAAATTGAAGAGAATTTTGAAGTTTAATCCTCTACACTTGTGAAATCAAAGTTTAAGGTAAGAGTTCAATCCTTTAGTCTTGCCTTTGAATTGGTGAGTTCATGAATACAAGAGAATTAAGTTGAAATTGAGCTAGAATTAAAGAGAAATGAACCATATCATGCATGCATGCTCAATTCATCATAATTTGAAATTGTTTTCAAAGAATTCCCTCTTGCATGTCCTTATTTTTCCCTTGGTTTGAGAATTGAACATATTTTTAAGTTAGACACCTCATTGGATCATGTTTTGGAAGCTTGAAACTTACACGTTTACATGCATGATGTATATAGTTATGTTTTCAAAGAATTGGGTTTGGTTTTGCATACATCACATGCTTTTGAACCTTGATTTTGTGGAATTGATTTTGAATTCGCCATGTTTTCCAAGTTTACAAGAGTTTCCTCAAGTTTTTGGCCCAGGAAACCATAATTTGTAGTTTTGGGGTTGAATTTGAAACTTGAAAGCAAATCTGGAAATTTCAGATTTTTGCTTCCATGCTTGAGTAACAGATCCTGCGCTTAAGCGACCACCTTCATTTTCACACTTCCGCTCGATCGACCAAAAGTTGGCTCGAGCGTAAAATGCATGCTTCCAGAAGTTCTTATGTTTTGCAGTCCGCTCGAACGACAAAAGTTGGGCATGAGCGAGGGCATGTCTCTCACGCTCTAGCGGGCATCGAGCGAAAAAATCAAGCAACTAGCATTTTCGCAAAAGTTTGCAGACCGCTCGAGCGACAGATCTTGCACTCAAGCGACCACTCACATTTTGCATCTCCACTCCAGCGTAGGAAGTTGTGCTCGAGTGAGGACCTTATTTTCAGCAAGTTTTGTCAAGTGTTTTCAAGTGCATTTTTGCATTCTCATTCTATCCTAGGCATTCCTAAGCCAAGTTTAAGACACCATAATGAGGATAAAGAAGTAGAAACACACCAAGACAAGAAAGAACTAAGTTAATGATTCTGGATGTGTAATTCAGTATGTATTCGTTCTGTATCTGTGTAGGTCACACGCCACAAAATCTTTGAATTGTCTACTTCATCCGTTTACTTAGAGCCACCTATTATCTGTAACTAATAACTTAGTAAAGCTATGTTCAAGTTAAATTATTTTCTGTATATGGAATAAGATTTGTTCTATGAAATGCCATGTTTTATCCTATGAATGATTGTCCAACTTTGACAATGTTTGTGGTACTTATGCTATGATTCAAGTATACTATTTGTACCCGGATCGGAGGTTCCTTTATGGAACTGACAAGTTATTTGCACCTGGCTGGAGGTTCCTTTGTGGAATTGACAAGTTATCCGTTCATAATCCGAAGGTTCTTTTAAGGAACTAACAAGTTATCCAACTTGGCCGGAGGTTCCTCTATGGAACTAACAAGTATGATCTAAGATGCTTTGTAAATGATCTGTTAATGCTAACGGACAAGCCATGTAAATTAAGCATGAACTCTGTTTCCTGTATATGCTTAGGACAAGAATTTGATGTGAATCTGTTTCGATATGAACTCTAATTTCTAGATTAGTTATGAGATATCATTCATTTAACCCATTACTCTGTTATTATTCACTAGGCCCCCACTCACGATTTATATTATGTATATAGGTAATCAGGCACGTAACCAGGCTCAGAGTTGAGGACCTGGCGTCTCAGTTTTTGTCAGCTAACCTTTGTGCCTCCCGATGAGGTTCCAGATTAAGTCAAGACTAGTGGCTGTGTTATTATGAATGTATAAGACTTTGTTTCTTTTGCTCCACGAACAAGTTTTTCTGTTTATATGTACACGAAGTGACGTGCAAATACTAAGTTCATGAAAATTTAAGATTATCTATCTCGTGTATGTCTTCACAGCTCGATGGACTATGTATATTTTATGTATTTGCTTCCGCAGCCCCTAATTATATGTTAATTAGTTAAGAGGCTTTAGGCAATCTAAGGATTACTGACCTGTTACGACGCTAAACTTGTAGGTACAGGTTTGGGTCATGACACAAGTTATCCGTACCCAGCCGAAAGTTCCTTTCTAGAATTGACAAGTATGACCATTAATGCTCGGTATATGATCTGTTAGCGCTAATGGATATATCACATATGAACAAGCATGAATTCTGATTCCTGTATATGATTCAAACAAGAATGTGAATATGAATATGTTTTTATTTTTTTCTAAATCTGGTGGGACATCACTCACTTAACCCTTTACTTTGTTATTATTCATTAGGCTTGCTCTTATTGTTTATATTATGTATATAAGTGAGCAGGCACATAACCAAGCTTAAGCTGCTGCTTGGGGAGCTTTTGGGCCAGCCAGCCACCGTGCTTCTCGGGGAGGTTCCTATTTTGAGAAGTCAAGTTTTGTAACCATGCTTAGGCTATTTTGTTTTTGTTTTCCTGTACATTGGGTTAAGTTCCTTATAAAACATAATACTATCTATAAGGTGATGTAAGACTTAAGGAAGCTTAACGTCACATATGTATGTACCTATTTCAGTTTTGAAGTTTTTTGTTCCATATAGGTCTACATAGCTCAATGGACTATGTATGTTTCTATATTTGCTTCCGCAACCCCTTATTATATGATAATCTGTTTAGAGGCCTTTGGTAATCCAAGGATTACTGGTCGGTTACGATATTAAACCTATAAGGGCGGGTTTGGGTCATGACAGAGTGGTATCAGAGCACGTGTTCTACCACACGCACAAGTCCATGTGAGCTTAGGATGTCCTAGTCAAAAGTAGGGGTATTCCATCTGCATGTGTGAGTGAGTGTGCTCTTTAAATGTGAAAATTGAACCTGACCATAAACACATGAAATTGAAATAAATGATATGAATATTGTAAAAATGACTATTTGCTTATGTTTATAGTGCTTTGTTTACCTATAGCAAATGGCAAATACCAGAAGTAATGACGCTACCGAATCCTCTGAGACTCATATGAGTCGTATAGAACAAATGCTTGCAGCTCTTACTAAAGCACTGACACAACAACAGAGGCAACAAGCCTTGCCCTTCCGCTTCCACCAACACAAAATGAGCTGGATAACAATGATATAATCAACCTAACTCAGAAGTTTATGAAGATGAAACCGCCAACTTTCTTGGGTGGCATTGAACCCTTAAAGGCAGAAACCTTGTTGCTCGAAATGGAGAAACTATTTGAAGTGTTTTCTTGCTCTGAAAAAGTACTGGTTGCTTATTTTTCATGCTCAACCAACGCTCGATCTTCGCTCGAGTGTGAGACTCAGGTCCTCGCTCGAGCGTGACTTTTGTCGCTCGAGCGTGCTACAAAACATATGAATTTATGGATACATGCATTTCACGCTCGAGCAGGTATCATGTCGCTCGAGCGGAAGTGCACGTATTCAGAGTGCTTCGCTCGAGCGTGAACTCCTACACTCGAGCGTAGATTCAAATTCTGGAATTTTCAGATTTGATCTCCAAGCTTCAAACTCAAACCAAACACTTCAAAACTCATCCTCTTAGGCCAATATTCTGAAAAACATTTAGATATTCACAAAACATCATGATTTAAAGATCCTTTCATGAAATCAAGGCCCAAAAGCATGCCAATTGTTTGCAAACTCAACTTAAACTTCATGAACTCTCCAAAAACATGACATGCATGAAATGATTAAGCTTCAAGTTTCTAAATCACGATCAAATGAAATGAGAGGATGTAAAACATGATGAATTCTCAAAACATAAGTGAGATGAACACATGCATGAAAGAATTCTTTGAAATCATGCTCAATTTGTGAAGAAATGGACATGTATGCATGGTATGGCTCAATTCTCTTCAACTTTAACTCAATTCCCACAAGAATTCATCTAATTTACTTGACGTCTTGAAAAAAAATCTAACTCAATTACACAACTAAGAATTTCATCCTTTACCTAGAGACTTGAATTCATAAGTGTTAAAGTTAAACTCTCTAATCCTCTTCCAATAACAACAATTCCTAGCAAATCCTCTAGTTGAGTTCAATTCCCAAGCCTAGGACCAAATCTTCCTATTCTTTCTCTCTCTCACGTTTAGAGCATCAATTTGAGGTAGTGAGTGAGCAAAATGGACTAGTGAAGTCAAGTGGGCCTTCAATAGGCTTCATGGAATTGATTTAATTAGTTTTGGCTTAATCTAAATTAATGAGCATTAATTAATCTACTTTAATCATTCCAAATCGAATATCAATTGACCTTACCAGAAAATTCTAAAAATTCCAAATAACACATAAATCAAATCAATTTCAAAATCAAATGTCGATAAGGCCTTCAATTCACAAACCGAAACTAAAACATGAACATATCTTTCTACGTTAAACAGATATAACCACAAAATGATACAATGCACATGTAATTAACTTATGATTTCTTCTTAATTACTTACTAGGCATACATAAACATGAATTAGCGCTAATCATGGGCCGGGGTTGTTATGGTTTTCCCTCCCTTAAAGAATTTGGTCCTCCAAACTCGAGTTACCTTCATTCTGGAAGAACACCGGGTCCAAAGGGAACAATTCGGGATATCTTTTCATCATATCTTCCTCCGTCTCCCAAGTTACATAAGTTCCTCTATGATTCTGCCAATCAACCTTCACTAACAGAATTTCCTTATTTCTCAGTCTTTTGATTCGGCAGTTCACAATTTGTATTGGTCTTTCCTCAGAAGTATAATCATCCTTTAGAACTACATGAGTTGGCTCTATCACATGTAATGGATCTCTTAGATAATTCCGAAGCATAAAGATATGAAAGACATTATGCATGTTCTCCATTACTGGAGGTAAGGCTACCCGATACGTTACCGGGTTGATATTTTCAAGAATCTCATATGGCCTAACATACCTTGGCGCCAACTTGCCCTTAACACCAAACCGAGTTTGTCCTTTCATAGGGGTCACTGTTATAAACACATGGTCCCCGACTTCATATTCTCTGTCTCTTCTTCGAACATTTGCATAGCTTTTCTGACGGCTTTGTGCAGTTCTCAACCTTTGTTGAATTAATTTCATATTTTCAGTTGTTTCTTGTACAAGTTCCGGTCCCAACAAAGGTCTATCATGTACCTCAGCCCAACATATCGGAGATTGGCATTTTCTTCCATATAGAGCTTCATAAGGAGCCATTCCAATGCTTGAATGGTAGCTGTTGTTGTACACAAACTTAGCCAATGGCAAATAGGTCTCCCAGTTTCCTTGGAAATCTAATACACACATTCTGAGCATATCTTCCAAAGTTTGATTGGTCCGTTCAGTTTGACCATCTATTTGTGGGTGATAAGCACTACTCAACCTCAGTTTTGTCCCCAAAGCCTATTGTAAACTTTGCCAGAATCTTGATGTGAACTTCGAATCTCTGTCAGATATAATAGATACTGGTACACCATGTAATCTCACAATTTCATTCACACACATGTTAGCTAACTTATCCGCGTTATAAATAGTTTTGACAGGCAGAAAATGGATGTATTTAGTCAAACGATCAACTATAACCCAGATAGAATCCATACCTCGAGGAGAGCGAGGCAATCCCACGATGAAGTCCATGGTAATGTGCTTCCATTTCCATTCCAGTATTGGAAGCGACTGTAACAAACTAGCGGGTCATTGATGTTTGACTTTAACTTGTTGGCAATGTAAACACCTAGCTACAAAATCTGCAATGCATTTTTTTTATTCCAGGCCACCAAAAATTCTGTCTCAAATCATGATACATCTTTGTGTTCCCCGGATACATGGCAAATTTGGTACTGCGAGCTTCGGTCATAATACACTTTCTTAAATCAGAGGAATCTGGTACACAGAGTGTATTATGAAATTTCAACACATTATTCTCAAACACAAACCCTGGCCTTGGCTTTAAGTCAAATTCTTCCACAATCTTTTTCAAGTACTCATCTTCAAGTTGCTTCTGTTTGATTTCTTAAATGATTGCAGGTTGAGCGGAAATGGCAACTAAAATCCCATATTGCTCTCACAAAACAATTTCAATCTCATTCTTTTGCAGGTCATCTAGCAATTCTTTTTGACTGGAAAGCAAACATGACAAATTTCCAATCGACTTTCGGCTCAAGGTGTCAGCTACAGTATTAGCTTTTCCTGGATGATACAAAATTTGCAAATCATAGTCCTTGATCAATTCCAACCATCTCCTTTGTCTCATGTTCAATTCTTTTTGAGTGAAGAAATATTTGAGGCTTTTATGGTCAGTATATACTTCGCAAGTGACACTATATAGATAATGTCGCCAAATTTTTAAAGCGAAAATGACAGCTGCCAATTTAAGGTCATGAGTTGGGTAATTCTTCTCATGTAGACGGAGTTGCCGAGAGGCATAAGCAATTACTTTTCCATTTTACATTAACACATATCCCAAACCTTTGTAGGAAGCATCATTGTAAATCTGAAACCCATCAGTACCATTGGGCAAAGTCAAAATCGGTGCAGTTACTAATCTGGTCTTCAGCTTATGAAAGGATGACTCTCGTTGTTCATTCCAATCAAATGATACATTTTTCTGAGTTAACTTGGTCAATGGCATGGCAAGTTTTGCAAAGTCTTTCACAAATCTTCTGTAATAACCTGCAAGTCCTAGAAAACTTCTAACTTTTGTCACATTTGTTGGTTTAGGCCAGTTCACAATAGCTTCAATTTTTTGTGGGTCAACAGAGATACCATCCTTGTTGATTACGTGTCCCAAAAATGTTACATTGTCAAGCCAGAATTCACATTTGGACAATTTCGCATATAGTTTCTTTTCTCTTAGAATCTATAACACAGTTCTCAAGTGATTCTCATGATCTTCCTTACTTTTGGAGTAAATCAAAATATCATCAATAAATATAACAACAAATTCATCCAGAAATGATTTAAACACTCTGTTCATAAGGTCCATAAAGGCAGCAGGTGTATTAGTCACCCCAAACAGCGTTACTAAAAATTCATAATGTCCATATCTAGTTCTGAATGCAGTTTTCTCTATGTCTTCTACCTTAACTTTTAACTGGTGATACCCAGATCTGAGGTCAATCTTGGAAAACACTTGGGCTCCCTGAAGTTGATCAAACAAGTCATCTATTCGGGGCAAAGGGTATTTGTTCTTGATAGTTACTTTGTTCAATTCCCGATAGTCTATACATAACCTCAAAGATCCATATTTCTTTTTGACAAATAGGACTGGAGCACCCCAAGGTGAAGTGCTCGGACAGATGAATTTCTTATTTAGCAGTTCCTGAAGTTGAGTTTTTAATTCTTTGAATTCTGAGGTTGACATTCTATAGGGGGTCTTGGAAATAGGTTTTGTTCCCGGGATTATTTCAATAGTGAATTCAATCTCTCTATCAACTAAGTCCCAAGGCAAGTCATTCGGAAACACATCGGGAAATTCATGAACGATAGGAATAGTTTCTATATTAGCACTATCAGATAATGCAGTCAGTATACAACACAAGTAGCCCCTACATCCCTTTCTAAGCAATTTCACAGCTTTCATGGTCGAAATTAGGTATGGGGGAGGAACTACCCCATTTCTAGTAAAAATAAATTCAGGTATACCCGGTGGTCTAAGCACAACAAATTTACTTGCACAGTCAATAGTAGCACAGTATCTAGTCAACTAATCCACACCCAGAATATAATCAAAATTATCAATGTTCAAGGGTAACAAGTCAACATACAATGTTATATCACCAATCATAATGTCACATGCCGGATAAACATAAGCATATATTATAGAACCCCCAGACGATGTAGATACAGATAACACATATGTTATAGGTTCTAGTGGTCTAGTTAATTTCCTAGAGAAAGCATGTGATACGAAGGAATGTGTAGAACCAGAATCTATCAGTACAAATGCATTTTGAGAACATATAGGGAGTATACCTGACACCACAAATTCGGTGTTCTGTACATCACCGAGCACTAAGGCAAACACTCGACCTTGCCTCCGAGGTTCTTTCCCAGTATTAGCTTTTGCATTTGTTTTGACTGTAGAAGTGGACCCAACTGAACTCACCATAGGACGGCTAGCATTCTCAAATCCAAGTGGGCAATCTTTCACTACATGGCCTACCTTGCCACATCAGAAACAAGCACCGGATGCTCGGTAGCATACATCTCTATGTCTTATTCCATAATCAGGAAAAACCGGAATAAACCCATTACTCTGACTCGAGTTGCTTGTAGACCCCGTATTCTGCTTTTTACTTATATGAGAACAGCCTTTTCTGAAACCATACCCAGACCTTTTTCCTCTCCAATCAGCTGTTGTTGTTGTTGGGGCC
Organism: Camellia lanceoleosa; assembly: GCA_025200525.1. Lineage (NCBI taxonomy): Eukaryota > Viridiplantae > Streptophyta > Magnoliopsida > Ericales > Theaceae > Camellia > Camellia lanceoleosa. The sequence goes on from JANUSC010000092.1 coordinate 608,635, forward strand.
TTACTTTGTCTCTTAGCGGCTACGGTGGCTTCCGCCATTAAGGATCTGTCAAGAACTTGCACATATGTTGGCAACTTTAGTACACCAACTTGATCAAATATGTCTAAGTCCAATCCTCCTTCAAATTTGCGGGCTTTCTTGTAGTTCGTGTCCACCATATGAGGAGCAAATCTAGCTAATTCAGTGAACTTTGCCTCGTACTGGACTACAGACATTCTGTTTTGCTTACGTTCTTGGAATTCAGACACTTTTTGGTCCCAAAAACATTAAGAAAAATAATTTTCATAAAAGATCTCATTGAATCGAGCCCACATCATATTTCCATTGGTATTCTGAATCAGTAACCACCATCTCCAAGCTTCATTTTTTAGAGTATAAGTGGCCAATAAAACTTTCTAAGTCTCAGTATAAGGAAATACTTCAAACGGTTTTTCCATATCGAGTAACCATATTTCTGCTTTCAACGGTTCAATTCCACCCAAGAACGTTGGCGGTTTCATCTTCATGAATTTCTGTGTTAGGTTGATAATGTCATTATTATCTGATTCGGCTTGTACCAGCAGAGGCGGAGGGGGCAAAGGTTATTGTCTTTGTTGTTGCATCATAGCTTTAGTCAATGCCGCAAGCATCTGTTCCATTCGGCTCATGCGAGCCTCTAAAGATTCACTTATATCATTCTCTTTGCATTCTCCATGTTGCTATAGAGACACCAAAAAATAATAAACATAAGAATAATCTCGTTCATTTCTTTCAATTCATTTACTCAGATTTACATTCAGTTTTCATATCCATTTGGATTACCACATACTCACACATGCAGATGGAATGCCTCTACTTCTTACTGGGACATTCTAAGCTCATATGAACCTGCGTGTGCGGTAGAACACGTGCTCTGATACCACTCTGTCACGACCCAAACCTATCCCTTATGGGTTTAGCATCGTAACCGGTCAGTAATCCTTGGATTACCAAAGGCCTCTTAACAGAATATCATATAGTTAGGGGCTACGGAAGCAAATATACAAAATATACGAGGTCCAATGAGCTGTGATGACATACATGAGACAGATAGACAAATAATTTAAAACTTTTAAAAACTTGCGAGTGAAGTCAAAAGATATAGTATTTACACATCACTCTATGAACATATAAACAGAAATCTTGCCCGCACTTAAAAGGAGCAAAGTCTGGTATATCACAAAAACAACCACTAAACTTGTTTCCATTCGGAACTTTCTCGAGAGGCACAAAGGTTGGCTGATAAAAACTAAAACATAGGCCGTCAACCTTGGGCCTGGTCACGTGCCTGCTCACCTACATTCATAATATAAATAGTGAACTGGAGCCCAGTGAATAATAACGGAGTAAAGGGTTTTAATGAATGATGTCTATATAGATTCAGAAATCATAATTCAAATTCATAACAGATTCATATTCATATCCTTGCTAGATCATATACAGAAATCAGAGTTTATGCTTAATCATACATGGTACATTCATTAGAGCTAATAGAACAAATACAGAACAGATGCAAAACTGTAATGACCCCGAAATGTACGTCATAATTATCCGTAATTAATTATGTGATTAGTTCAATTAATCGAAGAATATTTGTTTGAATTGGAAGATATATGCTGGAATTACGACTTCGGGACTGAAATTGATGACCTTAATGGGTTTAGAAAATGAAATTGGATATGCCTATGTGATATTGGGAATTTTTAGAACCAATTGGGATATTTAATTGAAGACTGAATTTCGTCTGAATCGCTAAGTCCTGTTTGGCTTAAGATATTGGCATAAGTGTTTAAATATATGCTATGGGGACAAGGGCCTTGTTTGGCTTGAATATTTTGGGTGTAATGGTTTATTTGATGTATAAGACTCTTGTTGACCCATTTGGACTCAAAAACAAGAGAGAAATATCTGAGAGAGAGAGAGAGTGAAGCCGTGAGAGAAGGAAACCAAGGAAGAAAAGGGAAGAAGATAAAAGAAAAGAGAAAATCAAGTTTACATTCTCTCCTCTTAAAGAAGCAAGGTAAGGATCATCTCTCATTGTCTAAAAGAAGGTTGAATCATGCATAATCTCATGATAAATAAGAGAATGGAAGAGAATCTATGTGTAACTGGTGCATGCATGTCATGCATTTATGACTATTTGGCATTTTGAGGTAGAACCTCCATGGATATAGAGATATGAAGCTTGTATGTATATGTTCATGGATTTCCACCTTGATTCATGGGTTTGATCTTGGTTATGGTTCATGTGGGTTTTGATTTGAAGCTTTGATGTTGAAATTATGTGGTTAAAATGTTTTGGATTTTGATTTCATAAGAAGGGAGGTTAATGTTTCAAGGAAAAGGATGAAGTGTAGAAGAAGAACCAGAATTTCAGATTTCGCAGGGTCCGCTCGAGCGGAGGGAAGCCCGCCGAAAGGTAGAAATCACTTTCCCAAATAGTTTTGAAAGATTGTCCTGCCCGCTCGAGCGGACAAGGGGGCGCTCGAGCGGAGGACCTGTTTCAGAAAAGTTTTTGGAAGTTGTTTCACATGATTTTTAGCATGTTAATGGCATCATTTAGCATCTCATGAGCATGAATTAAAGTAAAGAGAGATTAGAATGAACATGAAATGAATATGAAAGAGAATGAGCATGAAATGAATATGAAAGAATGTAAAAGAAGAAAGGAAATGGCATGAATTATGTGAATTGATGATGAATGATGAGAAATGTATTATAATGTTAATTGCAGGTCACAAAGTGAAGACCGTGCAACCGGTTTTGGAAACCCACAGTAAGTAACATTTCTGTAAAGATATGTTATTATGAAGTATGTTCAAAAGTGATACGTTATGATATGTTTTGGAATGATAATGTTTTCTGTGAACGAATGTCCTATTTGCGAATCTAGTATGGCATCCATGGCTAGTTGAAGTCATGGGGGACGACATAGAAGTGCAGGCCCATGCGCTTAAGTCATGGGGGACGGCATGGAAATGTAGGCCCATGACCAGTTTACGTGATCTCGGTATGTGTTTAATCGTGTCCGGACCAAGTTATTCTAGTCGTTGGACGACAAATGTTATGTTATGTTATGTTCTATGGAGTATGCCATTATGTATGTTCTTATGAGATTATGATTATGTTTATGAATGATATGTTTTATGATATATATGAAATGTTGGAGTTCGTTCACTAACCCCTTTACGTTAATGTTACTTGCTGGGCTTTAGCTCACCCCCGTATATTTATGTATTTATAGGTGAGCCTTCAGGAAGTCAAACCTAGGCGGAGTTCAAGCTGAGCCGCGGTAGTGTTGAAGCCACCAAAGTTTTGTGTGCCTCCGAGTTGGGGCTAGGCCTGGAAGGCCATATGAGTTTTGTTTAGTTGCATATGTGGCATGAGCCTAAATATATGTATGAAGGATGTATGATCTTTTGAGACATGTTATGTATGTAAGTGGGTAATTAACAGTTTTGTCATGTAAATATATGTTCATATAAATGCACAGCTCTTTGGACTATGATTTATTGTTTTCGCTTCCGCGAGCCCCGATTTAATATGTTATGTACAGGAAGGCCTGTGGTAATCCAAGGATTACTGGCCGGTTACGACGCCAACCTTCTAGGGGCGGGTTTGGGTCGTGACAGAATTGGTATCAGAGCGCACGAGTTAATTTACCCACACACGTGTCCATATGAGCTGTTAGGTGCATTAGAAAAGAGATAAGGCATGGCATAAACATGTGTGCATGGGTGTGTGTGTTTGAAATGAAAAGGAACAAGAACTGTAAATGGTAAGACGACAGAGGAAATGTTATGTTGAAAATGAATTGCTTTATCTGCTATCGGTCCTATAGATCAATGGAGAACACCAATGCAAGGAATGTAGATGAGACTGAATCTTCTGATGCTAGAATGACACGGTTGGAAGGAATGGTAGAAACTTTAATGGGGTTGGTTACACAACAACTAGAACGAGGCCAACCACCACAGAGACAGCCATTTCCGCCTCCTCCTCCACCCCCTGTCCAAGTGGAACTGATGAATGATGATGATGTTATCACTTTGACACAGAAATACAAGAAACTGAACCCACCAGAGTTTGCAGGGGGTATTGAACCCTTGAAAGTAGAAGCATGGGTACTTGAAACAGAAAAGATCTTTGAAGTATTTCCATGTACTGATGTGTATAAAGTGCTGTTAGCAACATTTACTCTGACAGAAGAAGCTCGAAGATGGTGGATGCTTGTTCGAAATGGGAATAGGGATTTGACGTGGGACCAATTCAAAGAAATGTTTTATGAAAAATACTTTCCACAATGTATGCGAGACAGGAAAGTATCAGAATTCGAACAGTTGAAGCAAGGTACAATGTCAGTAGCAGAATACGAAGCTAAATTTACTCAATTAGCCCGCTATGCTCCACATATGGTTGATACAGAATATAAGAAAGCAAGGAAATTCGAGGGTGGCCTACAGGTTGAGGTGCTTGATCGGGTAAATATGCTGAAATTAGAAAAGTATGTTGATGTGCTTGACAGGGCCTTGATGGCTGAAACAAATATTGCTAGCTTGAAAATGTCTAAATCAATGACAATGACTGAAGGGGAAAATAAGAAGTTCAAGAAACAGAAAGTAGAAATGGTTAGTGAATCAGTGGGCCCCGTGATTGATAAATCGAACTTAACCATTAATGATAATACGAAGGGAGGTGTACCTACTTGTAAAGAGTGTGGAAAGCAGCATTGGGGCGTATGTCGCCGTGGAACGGGAGTTTGTTTTAAATGTGGACAGAAAGGACACTTGGCCAGAGCTTGCCCACAACTCTACTCCAGTAACGAGAGGCCTATTGCCAGTGGAGTTAATTCAACAATGACACCAAGGACAACCACAACAGCTACCCCCGAGGGGACTACCTTGAGACAAGCACGAGTTTACACCTTAATTCCAGATAAGACACAGGATACTGGCAAAGCAAAGACAGGTATAATTTTAATTATCTATGATGTTAGCCTTATTACCTATGCGATACAGAATATTGAACATGTGACTATGGTAACCAATTGAATATGGATGATATGAAATAACTTGACTATGATACGGGCGTTATATCCACATTATGACCTTTGCATGGAATGTTATGGAGCTTAGTAAAGTTTGGAGGACCAAACTTCTTAAGGTGGGAAGGATGTAATGACCCCGAAATGTACGTCATAATTATCCGTAATTAATTATGTGATTAGTTCAATTAATCGAAGAATATTTGTTTGAATTGGAAGATATATGCTGGAATTACGACTTCGGGACTGAAATTGATGACCTTAATGGGTTTAGAAAATGAAATTGAATATGCCTATGTGATATTGGGAATTTTTAGAACCAATTGGGATATTTAATTGAAGACTGAATTTCGTCTGAATCGCTAAGTCCTGTTTGGCTTAAGATATTGGCATAAGTGTTTAAATATATGCTATGGGGACAAGGGCCTTGTTGGGCTTGAATATTTTGGGTGTAATGGTTTATTTGATGTATAAGACTCTTGTTGACCCATTTGGACTCAAAAACAAGAGAGAAATATCTGAGAGAGAGAGAGAGAGTGAGAGAAGGAAACCAAGGAAGAAAAGGGAAGAAGATAAAAGAAAAGAGAAAATCAAGTTTACATTCTCTCCTCTTAAAGAAGCAAGGTAAGGATCATCTCTCATTGTCAAAAAGAAGGTTGAATCATGCATAATCTCATGATAAATAAGAGAATGGAAGAGAATCTATGTAATCGGTGCATGCATGTCATGCATTTATGACTATTTGGCATTTTGATGTAGAACCTCCATGGATATAGAGATATGAAGCTTGTATGTATATGTTCATGGATTTCCACCTTGATTCATGGGTTTGATCTTGGTTATGGTTCATGTGGGTTTTGATTTGAAGCTTTGATGTTGAAATTATGTGGTTAAAATGTTTTGGATTTTGATTTCATAAGAAGGAGGTTAATGTTTCAAGGAAAGGATGAAGTGTAGAAGAAGAACCAATTTCAGATTAGAGGTCCGCCGAGCGGAGGGAAGCCCGCTCGAGCGTAGAAATCAGCTTCCCAGCAGTTTTGAAAGATTGTATTGTCCGCTCGAGCGGACAAAGGGGCGCTCGAGCGGAGGACCTGTTTCAGAAAAGTTTTTGGAAGTTGTTTCACATGATTTTTAGCATGTTAATGGCATCATTTAGTATCTCATGAGCATGAATTAAAGTAAAGAGAGATTAGAATGAACATGAAATGAATATGAAAGAGAATGAGCATGAAATGAATATGAAAGAATGTAAAAGAAGAAAGGAAATGGCATGAATTATGTGAATTGATGATGAATGATGAGAAATGTATTATAATGTTAATTGCAGGTCACGAAGTGAAGACCGTGCAACCGGTTTTGGAAACCCACAGTAAGTAACATTTCTGTAAAGATATGTTATTATGAAGTATGTTCAAAAGTGATACGTTATGATATGTTTTGGAATGATAATGTTTTCTGTGAACGAATGTCCTATTTGCGAATCTAGTATGGCATCCATGGCTAGTTGAAGTCATGGGGGACGACATAGAAGTGCAGGCCCATGCGCTTAAGTCATGGGGGACGGCATGGAAATGTAGGCCCATGACCAGTTTACGAGATCTCGGTATGTGTTTAATCGGTGTCCGGGACCGGTTATTCTAGTCGTTGGACGACAAATGTTATGTTATGTTATGTTCTATGGAGTATGCCATTATGTATGTTCTTATGAGATTATGATTATGTTTATGAATGATATGTTTTATGATATATATGAAATGTTGGAGTTCGTTCACTAACCCATTTACGTTAATGTTACTTGCTGGGCTTTAGCTCACCCCCGTATATTTATGTATTTATAGGTGAGCCTTCAGGAAGTCAAACCTAGGCGGAGTTCAAGCTGAGCCGCGGTAGTGTTGAAGCCACCAAAGTTTTGTGTGCCTCCGAGTTGGGGCTAGGCCTGGAAGGCCATATGAGTTTTGTTTAGTTGCATATGTGGCATGAGCCTAAATATATGTATGAAGGATGTATGATCTTTTGAGACATGTTATGTATGTAAGTGGGTAATTAACAGTTTTGTCATGTAAATATATGTTCATATAAATGCACAGCTCTTTGGACTATGATTTATTGTTTTCGCTTCCGCGAGCCCCGATTTAATATGTTATGTACAGGAAGGCCTGTGGTAATCCAAGGATTACTGGCCGGTTACGACGCCAACCTTCTAGGGGCGGGTTTGGGTCGTGACAAAAACATATGGTGGTTATGAATAACCAGTTCCATAAAGGAACCTTCGGATCCGGGTAACAGAGAATAAACATGTTGAGCCCCATGATGGAGCCTTCGGTACGGGTAATAGAGTGCAGACATATTAAGTTCCATAATGGAACCTCCGATACCGGGTAACAGCTAACAGATATCACATGATGCTAAGGATGCCATGAATACATTGTCAGAAATTGGACAATCATTCATTGTATAGAACATATCATTTCAGAAAACAGATCTTATTTTATCATACAGAAAGTAAATAAAGTTGAACATAGCTTTACTAAGTTATTACTCATAGTTGGCTTCGGGTACAGACAGACAGAGCAAGCTAATCAAACGGTCTACGGCATGTGACCTACATTAACACATAATAAATACACATCTAAAACACACGTTAGAATACATCTATCCCATTACGTTCTTGTTTTTAATGTGCCTCTTCATTGATCCTCCTTATTATGCCTTAATCCTGGCCTAAGAATGCCTAGGATGGAATAAGGATGCAAAAATGTATTTGAAACACTCTTTCCAAAACTTGTTGAGAACAGGGTCCACGCTTGAGCGTGACTTTCCTCGCTCAAGTAGACATACAAAAAGTGAAGGTTCGCTCGAGCATGACTTCCTTAGCTCGAGCGGACTGTAAACTCTGAAAAAGTACTGGTTGCTTATTTTTCACGCTTGATCGACGCTCGATCTCTGGTTGAGTGTGAGACTCAGGCCCTCGCTCGATCGTGACTTCTGTCGCTCGAGCGTGCTGCAAAACATATGAATTTATGGATACATGCATTTCACGCTCGAGCAGGTATCATGTCGCTCGAGCGAAAGAGCACATATTGAGAGTGCTTCGCTCGAGTGTGAACTCCTACGCTCGAGCATAGATTCAAATTCTGAAATTTCCAGATTTGATCTCCAAACTTCAAACTCAAACCAAACACTTCAAAACTCATCCTCTTGGGCCAATATTCTGAAAAACATTTAGATATTCACAAAACATCATGATTTAAAGATCCTTTCATGAAATCAAGGCCCAAAAGCATGCCAATTGTTCGCAAACTCAACTTAAACTTCATGAACTCTCCAAAAACATGAAGTTTCTAAATCACGATCAAATGAAATGAGAGGATGTAAAACATGATGAATTCTCAAAACATAAGTGAGATGAACACATGGATGAAAGAATTCTTTGAAATCATGTTCAATTTGTAAAGAAATAGACATGTATGCATGGCATGGCTCAATTCTCTTCAACTTTAACTCAATTCCCACAAGAATTCATCTAATTTACTTTACGTCTTGAAAAAAAATCTAACTCAATTACACAACTAAGAATTTCATCCCTTACCTAGAGACTTGAATTCATAAGTGTTGAAGTTAAACTCTCTAATCCTCTTCCAATAACAACAATTCCTAACAAATCCTCTAGTTGAGTTCAATTCCCAAGCCTAGGACCAAATCTTCCTATTCTTTCTCTCTCTCACATTTAGAGCATCAATTTGAGGTAGTGAGTGAGCAAAATGGACTAGTGAAGTCAAGTGGGCCTTCAATAGGCTTCATGGAATTGATTTAATTAGTTTTGGCTTAATCTAAATTAATGAGCATTAATTAATCTACTTTAATCATTCCAAATCGAATTTCAATTGACCTTACCAGAAAATTCTAAAAATTCCAAATAACACATAAATCAAATCAATTTCAGAATCAAATGTCGATAAGGCCTTCAATTCGCAAACCGAAACTAAAACATGAACAGATCTTTCTACGTTAAACAGATATAACCACAAAATGATGCAATGCACATGTAATTAACTCATGATTTCTTCTTAATTACTTACTAGGCATACATAAACATGAATTATCACTAATCATGGGCCGAGGTTGTTACACCGTCCTGTAATAAAGTTAGCCGGATCTGCTTCTGTAACGAGGACCAATGCAAGAACTAATGCCAGACATAATGCCAAGAATGAAATGCCAAAGCAAAGGAGAGTGTTTGCATTCCTGGAGATGTACAAAACATCGAATATGTGATGTCAGGTATAATTTCCATCTGTGCTCAAAATGCTTATGTCTTGGTAGATTCTGGTTCTACACACTCTTTTGTGTCGCATGTTTTTTTAAAAAAAATGACTTGACCATTAGAATCTATGAATTATTTACTATCTGTGATTACGCCTTCTGGAGGTTCTATGATATGTACTTATGTTTACTCGGCTTGTGATATTGTGGTTGGAGATGTGACATTGTATGTGGATTTGTAACCATTGAGTATTGGTTATTTTGACTGCATACTTGGTATGGATTGGTTAACAAAATACTATGCCACCATTGATTGTGTGAGTAAATTTGTCGTGTTTAGACCACTTGGTATGCCTGAGTTTGTTTTTACTAGAAATGGGATAATTCCTCCGTCATACTTGATTTCATTTATGAAAGTCAAAAAATTGTTAAGGAAAGGATGTTGGGACTACTTGTGTTGTGTGTTGACTGTGTCATCGGATAGTGCTAATGTGGAAACAATTTCTACGGTCTGTGAATTTCCTCATGTATTTCCTAATGACCTACATGGGAAGTTAATCGATAAGGAAATTGAGTTTACCATTGATGTAGTACCTGGGACACAGCCCCTTATAGAATGTCAACTTCTGAACTGAAAGAGTTAAAAGTCCAACTTCAAGAGTTGTTAGATAAAAAGCTCATCCGACCGAGCACTTCACCTTGGGGTGCTCCAGTTTTGTTTGTTGAGAAGAAAGACGGATCCTTAAGGCTGTGTATAGACTATCGAGAGTTGAACAAAGTAACTGTCAAGAATAAGTACCCACTACCCCGAATAGATGACCTATTTGACCAACTTCAGGCAGCACAAGTGTTCTCCAAGATAGATCTTAGATCTGGGTATCACTAGCTAAAGGTCAAAGCAGAAGATGTAGAGAAAACAACATTCAGAACTAGAGACAGACACTATGAGTTTTTAGTAATGCCCTTCGGAGTAACTAACGCACCTACAGCGTTTATGGACTTAATGAACAGGGTGTTTAAACAATTTCTTGATGAATTTATCGTTATGTTTGTTGATGATATTTTGATTTACTCCAAAAGCAGGGAAAAACATGAATAGCACTTGAGAACTGCTTTACAGATTTTGAGAGAAAAGAAGTTGTATGCAAAATTGTCCAAATGTGAATTCTGGCTTGACAGCGTAGCATTTTTGGGGCATGTGATTGACAGGGATGGTATATTAGTGGATCCACAGAATATTGAAGCCATTATAGACTGGCTAAGGCCAACCAATGTGTTTGAAGTTAGAAGTTTTCTGGGACTTGCAGGCTATTATTGCAGATTTGTGAAAGATTTCTTTAAGCTTGCCTTGCCATTGACATAGAAAAATGTACCATTTGATTGGAATGATCAACGGAAGTCAGCCTTTCAAGAAATGAACACTAGACTGGTGATTGCACAAATCTTGACCTTACCTAACGGAACTGATGGGTTTCAGATTTATAGTGATGCTTCCTATAAAGGTCTGGGGTGTGTGTTAATGCAGAATGGGAAGGTAATTGCTTATGCCTCTTGCCAACTCCGTCTGCATGAAAAGAATTGTCTAACACATGACTTTGAATTAACAGCTGTAGTGTTTTCCCTGAAGATTTGGCGACACTATCTATACGGTGTGACTTGTGAAGTGTACACTGATCATAGAAGACTCAAATATTTTTTCACCCAAAAGGAACTGAACATGAGACAGAGATGATGGCTTGAGTTGATCAAGGATTACAACTTGCAAATCTTGTACCATCTGGAAAAAACCAATACTGTTGCAGATGTCTTGAGTCGAAAATCTATTGGAAATTTGTCAAGTTTGCTCACTAGTCAGAGAGAGTTGTTATGTGACTTGGAAAATGACATTGAAATTGTGATGTATGAACAAGGAGGGATTTTAGCGGCCATCTCCACTCCACCTGCAATCATTGAAGAGATCAGAGAGAAACAATTGCAAGATGAATTTCTGAAAAAGGTTGTAGATGAAATTGATTCAAAACTAAAGCCGAGATTTGTGATTAAAAATGGTGTGCTGAAATTCCATAATAGACTTTGTGTACCGAATTGTTCAGATTTGAGAAAACGAGTTATGGATAAAGCTTACAATTCAAAGTTTGCTCTGCATCCAGGAAATACAAAGATGTACACGATTTAAGACAGAATTTTTGGTGGCCTGGAATAAAGAAAAGCATTGCTAATTTTGTGGCTAGATGCTTGCATTGCCAACAAGTTAAAGCTGAACATCAACGACCCACTAGATTGCTTCAACCACTTCCAATATCGGAATGGAAATGGAAACATATCATGATGGACTTCATTGTGGGATTACCTCGCTTTTCTCGAGGTATGGACTTTATCTGGGTAATTATTGATCGTTTGACTAAATCCGCATATTTCTTACTTGTCAAATCTTTGAATAATGCAGATAAGTTGGCTAACTTATATGTTAATGAGATTGTGAGATTACATTGTGTGACAGTATCTATTGTATCTGATAGAGATCCTATGTTCACCTCAAGATTCTGGCGGAGTCTACAACAAGCTTTGGGAACTGAATTAAGACTGAGCAGTGTTGTAGACACCCTATTTTTGACCGCCCTTAAGACATGTGCGCCACTGATCGATCACTCGATGATGAAAGTTGTGCTGTGCAAATGTTCAATTTCTTCAACAAGGAGAGCTCTAAATCCCAACCTTACAACCCATTTTGGACCAAAACTATTTTGACCAAAATTATTTTAGACTTTAAAACCCTCTCTTTCAAAATATTTTTGAAAATGTTTCTACGATGTTCCGAGGCTCACATTTCGTTAAATATTGCACTTTTCGGTAAATCGAGCAAGGACAAAGTGGAAATAAATGAAAGAGAGGTGAACTCTTTGAAAAATCTTTTAAACATCTTCTTTAAAGGTTTGGAGTTGAAGAAAATAGGAAGAGAGGGAAGAAAACTAATTGGGGAATAAGTTGGGCATGAAACCGTTAAGAGAGAACTGGGCAGCCTCACTAAATCAGGCCTATCCTTTTGTACACTTGGAGTTTAGTTGTGAGGCTACCACCATTGGAAAGTGGACTTCTGGGGCTTCATTTACACTTAAGAATCTCCTAAAGCCGAGTCTGGATGAGGGAGATATGAATGCTTGAAGTTAGGCATTAATCCGATTAAGCCAAAAATGAGCAACTTTCACTAAAATAGGAATATCTCTTTGCACACTTAGAATTTAGATGTGAGGCTGCCACCATTGGAAACTAGACTTTTGAGGCTTCAATTCAGACTTAAGAATGACCTAAAACCGAGTCCGAGTGAGAGAGATATGCGTATTTGAAGTCAGGCATGGAGGCCTGGCTGGCAGGTGGCTGGCAGCCACCATTTGTGGACAGCAAGCCACCATTTTTTGTCTGCCAGCCACCAATGATGGCTGGCTGGCTACCACTACTAGCCTGCCGGCCATCAGTGTAAAAACCAAATATTTTCTCCAACTGTTTCCACAAGGCTCTAGTTGTCTTTTTTTAGATATTTTCGACCAAAGCTCATATATTTCTATATATAGAAGACATTTCTTCTTGATTTCAAGTGGAGAAACATTTTAGGAGTGAGAAAAATTTTGGAAATATCCTCCCTTTCTACAATTCTCCATCTCTTTTGCAATTTGCATAGCCTTTGCTCAAACACTCTAAACCAAACCTAAAGAACTTCTTACTGAGATGATTTAAGCTTGAATTTGAGCTCTTGAAACACTTGAGAGTGTGAAATTGGTGGTTTTTGACTTAAGGGTTCATTCCTCTTCAAGAGGTATACTTTCTCTTACTTTTGTACCATCTTTACACCACTTATTTTCCATTTGTTTTTGCTATTTTTAAGCTCTTTAAAACCTATTTTTATGGGCTGAGGCTTGTGGTTTAAAGCAATTAAAGGTAGAGGGGTTAGCCACCCTTCTTTACACCTTATTCTCTAAGCCTTTCCACTTGTGTTTCCTATCTCTTCATTAACTTTTTTTGAGCTTTTTACCACTGATTTTCAGACGTTTTTAGAGGCTAAAAAAAGTGGTTTTGAAGTCCCAAAAATTGAGGGGTTAGCCACCCCTCCTTTAGCTTGTTTACTAGCTTAAATTGCCATGTCTTAACTTATTGTTTTAGTTACTTTTGTCTTCATTTCAGCAATTTTTTGTACTATTTTTGGGCTTTATAAACTCTGTATTTTTTGGGCTGAACTTGTGGTTTAAGGCCAATAAAGGTTGAGGGGTGGTTCACCCTTCTTTATACTTTGTTTTGGAGGCCTTTGCCCTTATGTTTCCCACCATTTTACTATCTTTTTTCTAAACTTTTAAACACTGTTTTTTAGAGTTATTTCAGTGGCTAAAAACATATTTTGAAGTCCAAAAATGGAGGGGGTAACCTCCCCTCTTTGTGTTTTGTTTACTAGCTTAACATGCTCCATGTTTTAGCTTATTTTTCTAGTTTTGTTAGCTTAATTCCAGCATGTTTTAGGGTTGCTTTAGATCTATTTTAAAACTGTTTTTAAGTGTTTGTTGTGTTTGAGCTTTGTTTTGCATGTTTATAGTGTAATAGTCCTTATAAGCTTGATATTTTAGGTCTTAAACATCACTTATTTGAGTTGATAGCATTTATTTATGCTTTTCTCACTTATTTTTAGCACTAATAATCCCTGCAACCTCCTTCTTTTCTTGGCTTTTGTTTTTCTTTGAGAGTTGTTTCAAGCCTCTTGTTCTTTTAAGCATTAGATTGAAGTTGTCATGCTTAATGGTTTAATCCCTTTTAGGAGTTCATTATCAACGGCATGACATCTCTTTCATGTCTTAGGTTAACTCTTGGTTTGGTACTTCACTCCATTAGAGGACTCAAATTCATTATTGGACTTAATGAATTAAAGGATGGTTGGTAAAGTAAAATGAGTAATTAAAACTTGGGACTAAAAAATGAGCAAGATAATAACTTGGTGTGTTCAATCGAACGTTAATTGAGCACATAGAACTTGGGCTATTTCATACTTGCTAGTGATGAAATGATCCAAGTCTCCAAGGTCTAATCTTTCCCTTGATCTTTCATGAAAGGGAGGAGGTTTGTGTCTTGTTTTGCATTTACTGAGCTTGCACCTCTTGAGTCACAAGCCATCATGCAATGAAATTGCTTGAGTTGGTGGTTTGTGGCTTAAATTCACCACTCCTTGGATTTTCTCATGAAAAGGAGGGGTGAGTTGTGCAAACAAAACCTTTGAAATACCATGTATATGCTCTGTTTGTCCTCTGTTGCAGCAAATGAACTTGTGCATCAGTGGCCAACAGATGGCCGTCAATCTTCACTAGTGGCCGGTTGGCCACTGATGCAAGTCTTAGTAGAGTGTTGGCAAGATGGAGCAAAATTGTTCTGGAAGTGTTCAATTGTGCAAACAGAGGCCTTTGGGAGCCAAACGATGGTCTTTTCGAGTGGAGATCGAGCATGCATATACACATCCTTCGTTTCCCAAGGCAGAGTACCTAATTAGCTTAGTTTAGTTACTTAGTTTAACTATTAGTTGTAATTGTTTTGTAATTATTTAATTAGTTAGTTAGCTAATTAGTTCATTTGTTGTTGTGATAATTAGTTAACTAGTTTAGCTATTTATTTAGTTTGTAATAATTAGTTTAATTAGCTTAGCTTAGTTAGCTAGTTAGTTTAATTCATTTGGACTCTCCTTTGCGAGAGGAAAATGATGTAAAATGTGTATGTCTTCTAACCCCACGTCTTTCTCCCTTTTATTTTTCCGTTTTTGATGGTTAGATTAGGGAAATCATGTTTCGATTAGCATATCGTATGCTTGCATCCATTCATTTGTATTGCATGCACCGAGGCTTGGTTCATCATTCTAACTGCATTGTTAGTTCCATACTTCTTTGAATACATGATTAGACCGCATGCTATCAAATTGTTCTCATATGCCATATTAGTAGCCAAGCCTATTAGTTGCATTATTGCATGCGTTACATTAGACATTTGGCATAGTTAGGAATCATGCATTTTTTTTTTAACTCATATCTTTTTGGCTTGGAGTACTAAGTGAGTTTTTAGAGCTTTAGCATACTTGCATGAGTGTGAGTGATTGCAATAACTAGCATGCTTGCCATGAGGCTAAGTGCTTACTTGTTAAACTGTTTGAATGCCTGTGGATGAAGGTTTGTTACTTGAATTGGAACGATTTAATGAATGTACGTTTCTTTAAGCCCACTTTGTTAAGTGGAAAATTCGCAAACTTTAAGCCCACTTAAGGTGGAAAAATCAAACCCTTTTCGCAAAACAAACATGAAATTGAATTGTTCTAATTTGAGCAAACTAGTCTATACTTTTGTGTGTGCGCATCACATAGTAATTGCTAGCCTAATAAACCAGAACAAGAGCACATAATGTTGATAAAAAAAATCATATCATGATTAGTAGAGACTGATCTTTGATCGGGCGAGCGGGGGTGCTCAATTCATGACCTTCCCCTCTCGTACCTAAGTCCCAAGTCGAGGTAACTTTGGTGATGACGGACATGTGGCCTTTGGTACGAGTCATGGGTTTCCTAAATTTTTCCAAAATAAAATATTTAGGTGGGGACTCTATATCTGGCAAAGCAGTCCAATTTTGACATTTTTGATCCAAAAATCAATTTTCCAAACAATTTGCCAAATTTGGACTCTTTGATGTTTATCAATTTCACATTACATTTGTAAGATTAGATTCAGAACCGCGGGAGTCCAAACTGTAGGGCTTGTCTTTCAAACCTCTGAAATGAGGCACGAAAAAGTCAAGCTACAAGTGCATATCACCCACAGATAGATGGCCAATCAGAAAGAACGATACAGACTTTGGAGGATATGCTCAGAATGTGTACCCTAAATTTCAAAGGCAATTGGGAAACCTACTTACCATTGGCCGAATTTGTGTATAATAATAGCTATCATTCGAGTATTGGGATGGCTCCTTATGAAGCTCTGTATAAAAGGAAATGATGTTCTCCAATTTGTTGGGCCGAGGTAGGTGATAGACCTTTGTTGGGACCGGAACTTGTGCAAGAAACGACTGAAAATGTGAAATTGATTCAACAAAGATTGAAAACTGCACAAATCCGCCAAAAGAGTTATGCAGATATCCGAAGAAGAGATCCAGAATATGAAGTCAGGGACCATGTATTCATCAAAGTAACTCCTATGAAAGGGCAAACGCGGTTTGGAGTGAAAGGCAAGTTGGCACCGAGATATGTTGGGCCATATAAAATCCTTGAGAAGATCAATTCAGTGACGTATCGAGTAGCTTTACCCTTTGTCATGGAACATATGCATAATGTTTTTCATGTCTCAATGCTGCAAGGATATTTGAGAGATCCGTTCCACATGATTGAATAACCCATGTGCTCTTGAAAGATGACTACACGTACGAGGAGAGGCCAATTCAGATTGTGAACTGCCAAATCCAAAGATTGAGGAACAAAGAAATACCGTTGGTAAAAGTGGCTTGGCAAAATTACGAAGGGACCTACGCAACTTGGGAGACAGAGGAAGATATGATGAGAAGATATCCTGATTTGTTTCCTTTGGACCTGATGTTCTTCCAAAATAAAGGTAACTTGAGTTTGGCGGACCAAACTCTTTAAGGGGAGAAGACTATAACAACCCCGACCTATGATTAACTGTTAAACCATGATTAAGCCATGATTAAGTATGCATAATAAATAATTAAAATAAAATTCTGAATTAAGTGCATGTGTGTTGCATTATTTGTATTTCTATTTGTTTATCATAGGAATATCTGCTTGAGGTCCTGTTATATCTGACGAATTGAAGGCCTTATCGGCATTCGTCCATGAAAATTGACTTGGTATATGTGTTAGTTGGAATTTTTAGAATATTGTGGTAGGCTTAATTAAAATTCGATTTGGAACGAATTAATTAGAATAATTAATGTCAATGTGATTAACCTAAACCAAGATGAATTAAGTCAACTTAATTGGGCCTATATAAGGCATGAGTGGACTCTAGTATACATTTTACACTCTCATTTTATTCTCTTGAGACAACAAAACATGAGGGAGAGTGAGAGTTAGAGGGAAAGAGTGAATTTAAGAAGAAGAAAAGGAGAGTTTGTAAGATTGAAGCAAAATTTGTGGAGTTGAGCAAGAATTTGCAAGAATTCAAGAGAATTGGGAACTCTAGGTAAGAATCATGCCCTTAAACTTTGTATTTAAGACATAGGCGGTTGAACTTAAATGGTTTAAGTGTTAAAATGTGAGAATTGAGCTTAGATTAAGAAATTGGAGCATGATTCCTACATACATGCATAAGTCACTAAGAATTGTAAGTTGATTCTCAAGAATTTCCACATGCATGTCCATATCTTGGTTTTGTTCAAAGAATTCAACATGTTTTGAACTAAACATCTCATCTGCTCATGATTTGGAAACTTGGAGCTTAAATCATTTCATGTATGTCATGTTCATGTTATGTTTTCAAATTTCAAGCTTGAGTTTGTATAATTGACGTACTTGTGGGCCTTGATTTCATGAAATGATATTTAATTCTTTATATTTTCCAAGTTTAGACTTGTTTTCTCAAGTTTTGGGCCCAAGAGATGTGTTTTGAAAGGCTAAATGTGGGTTTTGAAGCTTGGAGGTGAATCTGGAAATTCCAGAATTCGACCCCACCGCTCGAGCAACAGATCCTGCGTTCGAACGACCACTCTGTGTTCTGCACCTCCGCTCGAGCGACCAAAAGTTGGTTCGAGCATAAAATGCATGCTTCTATAAGTTGACACATTTTGTAGATCGCTCGAGCGACAAAAGTTGCGCTTGAGCGAAGACCTCAGTTACACGCTCGAACTACCATCAAACGGAAAATTCACACAACCAATACTTTTGCAAAGTTTACAGACTTCTCAAGTGAAGTAAGTTGCACTCGAGCGACCACTCACATATTTGGTCGTCCGCTCAAGCGAGGAAAGTTGCACTCGAGCGAGGCCCCTGTTTTCAGCAAATTTGTCTAAGTGTTGAATAGCATGTTTTGGCATACTCATTGCATCCTAGGCATTACTAAGCCCTAGTTAAGACATAATAATAAGGGTAAGAAGTAGAAACACGCCAAATGAAGAAAGAACTAATTTGATAATTCCGGGTGTGTAATTCAATACGTATTCATTCTATATCTGTGTAAGTCACGCGCCGCAAGTTACACGATTTGTCTGCTCTATTGCTTACTTTGGAGCCATCTGTGACTAATAACGTAGTAAAGCTATGTTCAACTTTATTTATTTTTGTATATGGAATAAGATCTGTTTTATAACATGTTATATATTTTGTACAATGAATGATTGTCCAATTTTTGACAAGTATTCGTGGCAACAATTCCGTGGCTCAAGTTAGTTATCTGTTCCCAATCCGGAGGTTCTTTTATGGAATTGACAAGTTATTCGTACCCAACTAGAGGTTCCTTTATGGAATTGACAAGTTATCTGTTCCCGGTCCAACGGTTCCTTTATGGAACGGACAAGTTATCTGTACCCAACTGGAGGTTCCTTTCTAGAACTGACAATTTTGACCCTTAATGCTCGGTATATGATCTGTTAGCGCTAATGGATATATCACATATGAACAAGCCTGAATTCTGATTGTTGTATATGATTCAAACAAGAATGTGAATATGAATCTGTTTCTTTTTTTTTTTTTTAATCTGGTGGGACATCATTCATTTAACCCTTTACTTTGTTATTATTCACTAGACTTCCGCTCATTGTTTATATTATGTATGTAGGTGAGCAAGCGCATGACCAGGCCTAAGTTACTGCTTAGGGAGTTTTTGGGATAGCCAGCCACCGTGTCTCCCAACAAGGTTCCCGTTTTGAGAAGTTAAGTTTTGTAACCATGCTTAGGCCTTTTTTTTTTTTTTTTTTTTTTTTTGTGTGTGTGTGTGTGTGTTTACCTGTGCACTGGGTTAAATTCCTTATAATATATAATACTATCTGTAAGGTGATGTAAGACTTAAGTAAGTTTAACATCACATATGTATGTATCTATTTCAGTTTTGAAGTTTTTTGTTCCATATAGGTCTACTCAGCTCAATGGACTATGTATGTTTCTATATTTGCTTCAGTATCCCCTTATTATGCGATAATCTATTTAGAGGCCTTTGATAATCCAATGATTACTAGCCGGTTACGATGCTAAACCTATAGGGGCGGGTTTGGGTTGTGATAAATTTAATTGTTAAATTTCTAATTTAATTTTGATTAAAAAGATGATGATTTATAAACTAATAATAACTAAAATGCACTAAGAATTTAATTTAGCAATTAAAAGTGAAATTGGGATTATTGATTTTTGGGAAAAACCTAGGGTACTGAATTCACCACTACTTACATAAATAAGGTCTCAACTTGAAAATCAATTATGTACGATTCGAACCAAATAATACTTCTCAACTACAAGTTTGAATCATTGATCAACAGAATTATCACGTAATGTATAGGCCACGAACCATCTCAAGTAGCATGAGTTGTTCGCTCTAAACTAGGGTAGCAAAACGACTCGTCCCTCGTAGTATGGCTCGTCTCATACCTTGAATATGAAAGAACAAAAAATCATTGCATGGAAAGCATTCAACAATCACAGAAACAAGAATACTTGAAGAAATAATGGAAAATATATTTTAAAACTTCTTGAATACCATACAACGTGATCAAACTATTACATATTCAAAAATAAAAAAGAAAACCCTATTTACTTGGCTAGGGTTTCATCAAAACTCTAGAAATAAAAGAACTAGCCACTTATGGAGGAGTGAGAAAAGGTAGAGGAAGAGAACACCACCATGAGAGATATTCTTGAAGCTTGAAACCCTTCTCTTCAAACCCTAGCCCCCATATCCTTTAAAAAATTTCAGAACTCTAATCTAGCATTTTCTTTTGCCTTTTATACCTCTAGATTTTCCAAACAGGTTCAAAACATTGAGCACAATTTTCAATGTACGGCCACAGATGCAGGAAATACCATCATAAGTGCAGAGAGGGTCTCATACGTGCAGGAAAAATCCCCTGCACATGCAATTTTTGCAGTCTTTGTTTTGCTTTATTAGTTGGGTCGCATGTAAGGGAAGTATTTTTCTAGCTAAAATACTGTGTTTTTGCTTATTTTGTGCTCCAACCGCATCCAACCAAATTGGCGTTAAATAGACATAAAATATACAATTTGATTGGCAAGTAAGGTTAAGAGATCCTAGCTATCGACCTCAATACTGTACAATTTGGTCTTAATTACTCTCTCACATATTTTGTAATAGACTTATATATTATTTTCTAGTTATAAATATTTTTTCAAAGGGCAAGGTTTCTCTCCAATCTAAATCAGACTAAAAGGTATTGTGGGGCTTGTGTGGGCCCACCATAGAGCTTGCATCGATAATTCAAACTGTTCAATGTGCAGAGCTCGTTAAGTAATTCATCCCTACAAAAAATTACGTTGTTCAAATATCGATAGCAATTTGATTCGATCAAATTTGTGTCAACAGCAAATATGATTTTTAAAATAAATTGTTTATACAAATGTGATCTGATCAAGTAGTTATCGATATCCGATTAATGTAATGTTTTATAGGGATGAAATATTCGATGAACCCTATATATTAACGGTTCAGATTATCAATGCGGATTCCATAATAAATTTACAAAGACCCAACAACACTCTTCAATTGAAATATCCAAAAAGCGTCTCCCTTTTTCAAATAGTCAACCAAATTGTAATACCGTCAATTTTTAGGGTGCTCAGGCCAAAAGTGCAAAACTACGGGCTTGTTTGGTTTGCTTTTGGAAGAGTTGTTTTTGAAAAAAATTTCCAAAATTTTGTTTGGTTTGTGATTTTTTTCAAAAAAAATTCAAAATCACTTTTTCTCTCTTACACATCAATCAATCACTACTTCTCTCTCTTCTCTCCTTAATCATTTTTTCTCACACACACATCTAATCAATTATAACAAAATATCAAATCATCCCAAACTTCCAAACTCCAAAACTACTTTCAAAATATATAACCAAACAAACCAAAAAAATTCTAAACTTTCTTCCTAAATTTTTTTTTGAAAATCACTCTTTCAAAAGCAAACCAAACACACCCTACATTTTCTTTGCCCAAAGCTCCAAGCATAGAAATAGTTTGTGTAATGCCCCAACCCTTCACATGTCATCGATATTGTCCGCTTTGGGCCATGTCCGCACAGATTTGTTCTTCTCAGTGGGTCACCCATCCTAGAACTACTCTATCCTAAGCACGCTTAACTGGGGAGTTCTATTAGAAATTTCACCACCCGGGAAAAGGCTTCGATGCTATATAGGGGTCTAGGCTTTTACTTTTATAGCTCAAGAACTCCCTCTCCATTTCCAATGTGGGACATTGGGACCTTACAATCCACCCCCTTTAGGGTTGCACATCCCCGTGCAGTAACTTGCCAGCTCGTAAGCCTGTCCACATGCACTGAGAGACACTAGGGGCCCACATACGGTACTCTGGAGAGTTGGCTTTGATACCTTTTGTAATGCCCCAACCCTTTATATGTCATCTATATTGTCCGCTTTGGGCCATGCCCGCACGGATTTGTTCTTTCTAGTGGGTCACCCATCTCAGAACTACTCCAGCCTAAGCACGCTTAACTAGGGAGTTCTTTTTGGGATTTCACCACCCAGGAAAAGGCCTCGATGCTATATAAAGGTCTAGGTTTTTACTTTTATAGCCTAAGAACTCCCCCTTCATTCTCGATGTGGGACATTGGAAACTTATAGTTTGTTTGTAAGGACAAATTGAATCAAAATGACCAAAATACCAATATATATATACCAATCAAACCCTACTTCTTTTAAATGAAATCATCCATGCCTCGCTCTCTTTTTCTTTTCCCGATCTAAACCCTGAGTGCACTATTTCCACCATAGTCGCCTTCGCCATCACTGCCTTATCTCCACCATCAGCGCCCCACCGCCGTGTCACCGCCCACTGCCATCGCTTCCCTCTTTATTTCTCTGTCTATAAAAATATAGAGAGAGAAACCAAATACACTACTCTGGCTGCTGGGCTCGCTTTTATACACAGTTTCAATTCTCATCGTATACATACACACACACAAACACACACACACACATATATATAGAAAGAGCAGTATCTGACAATGTCCTCATCTCCAAAAGTGTCTCCAACTCCAACATCACCACTAACTACCAACACCACTTCACCACCACCAGTCGTTGTAACGCCTCACCCGATGACAAACACTACATCACTACTATCTTTTCCACCTCTATCCACAATATCTTTGTCGCCCGCTTATTCTCTTCCACCACCAACTCGTATTGCTTTGGTCCTTGTTTCGCCGCCCACCGCTATGTCACGATCTCCGTCACCGTCAATTACCTCAGATCTGAAATCATCGCCTCAGATTGCTACTGTTCAGGGCCTTCGGTCGTTTGTTGCCAAATCTACAAGTGTTAGAGTCATATGGTTTTGACGCTGTAACACTCCGAAAGAAGTCGCACTAGTTCGGCAGATTTTGCGGTGGGGCGGGATCATGAAGGAATCTTTGGTTTTATCACAGCTATTGTTGGTGGTAGTGGTGGTTGGAAATGTTCCCATGGATTTGTTATTATGAAGGCTTCAACGGTAGGTATTCGCCACCGGTGTTCAATGGCAGGAAAAAATCCCTTTAGTTCTTTTACTTGTTTAATTATTTAATTTTTTAGATTTGTTTTGTTTTGTTTTTGTTTTTTTTTTTTTTTGGTGTGTGTGTGTATTTCTTCGATCTGATCTGTTCAGATCTATTCAAATTTTTTATTGTTGTTGTTGTTATTTTTGTAGATCTGGGTATGTGTATGTGTGTGTGTGTTTTTTTTATTTTTATTGTAGTTACAGTTGTTGTTATTGATGATGATGATGATAATGACTGCAACATATATTGCAATAGATAAAAAAGATCTGTTCAAAATTTGAACAGATAGTGGCTTGGTAGTGGATTGGTGTATTTCTATAACAAAGATTTGAATAGATAAAAAAATAATAAATAAAATTCATAAAAAATTAAACAGATAAATAGAATTTGGGGAAATTTTGAATAGATAGATATAATTTAGGGAGAAAAACTGAACAGATAAATAGAATTTATGAGAAAATTTGAACAGATAAATATAATTTAGGGGGAAAATTTGAACAGATAAAAAATAATTTGAACAAATAGGCAAAAAATTTAAACACATAGATATAAATTTGAATAGATAATCTACGAAAAGTCAAACAAATAAAAGGGATAAAATTAAAAACAAAATATGCTATAGGACTTCTCATCAAACAATTTCACAAAACCTGAACTTCTCATCAACAAAAAAATATGTCTTGAACATAATACTTTATACATTCCTTAAATTGGATTTATCACCAATTAATTCTAATTTTTAACATAATTTTAAATTAACAATTTCTCTTAGAGAAGAAAAACTGCAATGATATTGTCAACAAAATATTATAAATCTCAAATTTCCTATTAAATAAATTATTAAATATCTCATATAATCATAAAAAAATTTAATCATCCATCTAATAAAAAATTTAATATCCTAGCATTATCCGATATTGCCATTCAACATGTTTGCATTGGGTTTGTGTGTTGCGGATCTGGCGTGACACGTGCTCTGTTTTGACACGTTGATGATTTTATTCATTTTATATTCTGGCCAGAGACATTAAACGAGACCGTTTTGCACCACGCGATCCACGCACCAAATTTTCCATGCCTTTATCAGCAATGCTATATTTTAGGGAGGATCCGTAGGAAGATGTGGCACAAGATTTATCTAGATTTGTTTTTGAGCTTTTATTTTATTAATAATATCGTGTTTAGTTAAAGGATTTAAAAAAAAAAAATGATAAAAATAAATAAAATATATTTATATATTTTTTAATTTTACACATTTTTTTTTTATTTTTTCTTTTCAAATTCTTCAATCAAATTCAACGTAAGTCTTCAATCTTATCCATCTAATTTTATTTTTTTTTTATAATAATTGTATGATGTAAATTAAAATTTTATAGTGTATCTTTTATAAAACTCAAGTTTCTTAGGCACCGTTTGGGAAGCAAACTTCCAGGCTTTTTTGGCTATTTTAGCCACAAAAGACAAAATAGGCTATTTTAGCCACAAAAAACAAAACATCACATCCAACCCATAATCATTACACTCTTCTCTCACAAAAAAAGTCAAAAAAGTCAAAAAGCCAAAAAGTTCTTCCCAAACCAAGCTTTTAAGCCCAGACTAAAATAGCCAAAAAAACTAAAAAGCCAAAAAGCCAACCCACTTCTTATGATGATTGGATATTAATGAAATTCATGTAAAATCTATTGAAGATTTTGTTTCACTTTAATAGATAATTGAGTTAATCGGTACCCAAAAAAAAAAAAAAATCAGTTAATTTATGATTTCTCTTTTATTTATATGTTAAGGTTGAATGGATGTGACTTTTCTTCTACCATGTTAAAACAAAATAAATATGAGTTTTTTTATTATATATATTTTAGTTTAGTAATAAATATTAGTTTTTTTTTTCAATTTTAAATCAAAATATGACAATTTATAACAATTGATAAATAATACTTATTTTGGCTACTACTCACAAATATATATAAATTGTGATATCTCAAATTTTTATATATTAATTTACGTATATTAATAAAAATTTACACAATTTTATAAAATAACTTATATATATATATATATATTGAGCAGTGTTATAGATCATTAATTTGTCATTACTAATCCCACCACTAATGAGGTGACAATTAACAAAAAAAAAAAAAGAATAAACACACTGTGAAAATGTTTTAGACCACTAATTAGGGTCCCACCCACTGTCACAGTATATTTATGCCTTTTTTTTTTAATTACCACCTCACTAGTAATGAAATTAATAATAACAAATTAGTGATCTATAACATTGCTCTTTTCCATATATATTTATAAGAATTTATATAAATATATATGATATTTATTTACACAGTCCATCCCGCGATTATACTGACAAAGTGGCAGCAAATCCAGACATTACAAGAACTAGGTACACGACAAGACACAGACCAGCTCATGGAATTCATCAGCAATTATTCCATTAAACTGGTTTGCTGTGTTTAGCTAATCGAAAATGTTGAAGTTTTAATAAGCTGGGTCTTGCTATACGCCCTTTGGGTTCAGTTTCTAATTTAATTCAAGCTATTTCAGTTTAATAATATAATTTATAATTTTTTATAAATTAAAAATTAATTTATTTTTTGAGTAAAAAAAAAACTTAATTTAAAAATAAAAAATCAATTTATATTTATAATTATAAATTGTTAAATTATAATCACTTTCCTACCTTCCTATCAAACAGGACCATAATAATATGAGGTGTATGTTTGCTTTTTTATTTTAATTTCTTTTTTCTACTGTCAATATAAGAGAGCTCATTTTAAAACTCTATTTTGAACCCTCTATCATTATCCTTAGATAATAGCTTCCCTGTATAAGATTTGTCATAAACAAATATTATCAAGCCGTCTGCCAATTCGCCGCCACTGACATCATAGCCGACTGTGGTGATGAATGTCGATAACGACCCTCGATCGCAATTGGTCAGAAGAGAAAAGCTTTCTATCCCCAACTGGGGTCGACCCCAGTGATGTGTCACTGGAGGATTGGCCAAAAAAATAGTTTTTTTTTTTTTTTTTTTTTTTTTTTTTTTTTTTTTTTTGATTGCAGCGAATCAGGAGCCGCCACCTCACTGGGGGTCGACCCCCAGTGGAGATATGAAGCACTTCTGTGGCCAGAAATAAATATTATCAAGCCGTGTGACAATTGGTCGACACTAACGCCGTTTGTTTTTAAAAATAAAATAAAAAGGATTAATAATGTAAAGATTGTTAATAAAGAAATTAATAATGAGAGAATTAAATAAAATTATATTTATTTTAATAATAGTTATTAGTGTAAGAATTATTAAATTATTTTTATATAAAACAAATATAAATAAAAAAATATAAAAATATTAAACATTGATGTTTTTAAAAAAATACCTAACATGTAAAAAGTTTTTAAAAAATAAAAATAAAATAAAAAATTTCTAGAAAAAAATAAAACAAATAAAATAATGATTTTTACTTAACAAAAAATACAAAAAAATTAAATATTAATGTTTAAAAAAGATGCCTGACATTGAAAAAATAAAATAAAAGTAAATAAAAATAAAAAATTTCTAGTCCGCCAGACTATTTTTCTAATACCAAGTCCTGGAGGCCTATCCTAATCCGGAGTTCACTATCAATCCCCTCTCCATCTCTCAGAACAAATACAATATTAGTGGGTCCCACCTCACTACCAATCCCAATCCTCTTATAACTCTCCAAACAAACGGGACCTAACATTATAGCTAATTGTGGTCATGAATGTCGAAAACGACCCTCAATCGCAACTTGAGATCTAAAGGTGTATTTCGTTAGCTCTCAAGTTTAATTTTTATTAGGAGTCATCTGTTTTTAAAGATCACGTTCATAGATTTTAATTGAGATTTATATGATTTATATGGAGGAAAAACTTTACGTGTTTTAAAATTAATTAAAATGTATATAAATTATTTTGGACACCTAATCATTTAAAAAAAAAAAAAAAGACATCCATGTAAATTTCGTTAGACGTTATGTTTCCATTTCTAGCTCTAATCTTTGTAAATTAAGAGGGTATTTATGTGATTAAATTGGGCCACGCTAGGCCCATTAGGCCGAGCTTCAAGTTTTTGTGGCCAGAGTTTAAAGAGTTCAGTCTTGGGCCGTGCTAGGCATTGAAATAGCTCGTAATATGTTGCTTGGGCCCTGACCTAGCTGTCCAAATGCTAAACCCCGTACGAGGGCCGAGGTAAGGAGGTGGACCGAGCTGAGAGTGACTCTACAGGGCGTCATCCTGTAAAGAGGTTTACTTCGGTGTTGCCTTAAGCGTTCATTGAGTGATACTAGCCGAGGTAAAAGGGGTAAGCCTATCTCGGTTGTTTGGCAATGGGAAGGGTGTCTTAAGGGTAGGCCTTATCTTAGGTGTGTGATTCATAAGAGGATTCTGTTTAAGAGAGTCAGAGTCCTACTAGGATTGTGCCAAGTGGAATCTACAAAAGCTCATGAATGGAATTATGTACAGGTATCACAATTCTTACTCTAGAATATATAGAGCTTTTGTGTCTATTGTCTATATGCTGACTTAGGCATCGCAGAGATTTCTGACACACACTCGCCGACCAGCTCACGTTTGTATTTTCAGGTGGCAAAGTGACGACGTTTAGAGGAATGCAAACTTGATCAACAGGATTATACGAGAAGATCATTTCGTGCTCGTACAATTGGCGCCGTCTATAGGAAGACACAAAAAGAACAAAACTTTTGATCGAGTTTTCTCTTTAGTTGAGATCTATGGCGCACAATGAAGATTTATCACATTCTACTATTGACAGACAGACGCCGAAGGGAGGTGAGAGGTGCAAAGGTTTACCTTTTATTCCATCTATGGTAGAATTAGATCCCCAACGACGGAACCTACGGAGAGACACACAAGAGAGACGGGGCTCAAGCCCTCGTTGCTCTCAAAGCCTTGACAAGTAGAGGAGAATGATGGATCCTCAAGTTCTGGAGGATCGCGTAAGGGAGCAAGATGTATTAATATGGAGAATGGCGGCAGACATGGAGTCGATGAAGTGCCAGATAAAAGGTAAAGGGGTGGCAACAGAAGAAGAGCACAAAGGCAACGTGCACTCTTGCCACTCAAAAGAACGTGACAGACAAGTCACATCGTCACAAGCTGAAAGTAAAAACCTCAGGATAGGCGACACACAGTCAAGGACCTTTGGGACTCGTTACTCCAGGTATGAGAGAACGAGGACTAAAATGTCTTACACGGAGGGAAGCAGTTATCGTCCCTCGCACACCAAACAACATCTAGGCACACGGAGTTGCCTAGATTGACAGACTTGTATACAGTGCTACAAGAAAGGGCTTGAAGGAGAGAAGACACTTAGGCTCGCGACCCCCGTAGAGTTTCAGCATTGCAATAATTGGCTCCTAAAACACATGGGAGTGTCGAGGTTGGAATACCAGAACTACGCCTTGCCTATGAACTAGCAAACCAAGCGTTAGCAAGGTTGCAGAGCTCGCCGTTCTGGCGATAGAGAATGCACCTTTACCCTCAGGCTTCTACCAGTCCAAATTCACTACTTATGAGGGCAAATCAGACACCTACATGCACCTAAGCCACTTTTGCCAGGTTATGGCAGTATATCGGCGAAATGAGGCTCTAATGTGTATCCTGTTTCCTTCCAACCTTGGTGACCTGGATTTAACATGGTTTGAAAGGTTGCCAGAAGGTAGTATAGCATCATGGATACAACTAGCGGAGGCATTTGTGACCAGATTCAGAACGAACACCAAGACGCCAGTAGAGATTGACCAGCTTCTCTCCATAGACATGGGTGAGAAGGAAATATTGAGGTCTTACAATAACCTGTATTGGGAGACTTTTAATCAGATTAGAGATTGTCCCATAAACTTAGCTATCGCACAGTATAAACGAGGTTTGCCGGCTGGCAATAAATTGAGAGATTCAATGACGATGACTCCACCCTTCACAATGGATGTCCTAATGGAAAGAGTGCATTAGCACATCCGGGTAGAAGAAGATGTCACGCGCACCAAAGCAAAAGCTAGCACAATAGCGATGTCAGACAAAAAAACCTACGACAAAAGTGAACACGGTCGAGCAGGAAGAACAACCGAGCAAGAATGGGCGAGGTAGACGAGCCAGCAGAGAGGACCTCCAAGCAAGGAAGTTGAGAGTCCGCACTACCATCACCATGGTATTTAATAAACCTATCTATCGGATTTTTAGTGAAATACGCGACGAACCATTCGTTCGGCGGCCAGCCAAGTTGAGAGAAACGTAGAGGGGCTACAATTATAGGTACCGTTGCACCTCCTATGATGAAAAGGGGCACCGAATTAAAAATTGTACGCCATTGAGGCAACATTTGGAGGAGTTAGTAGCTGCAGGCCACCTGGACCAATATATTGAAGGGGGAACACAGCCAGGCCCCTAGGACCGCAACAGGCTAGATGAAATGCTGGTCGATAGTTCGCCCCAAGGAATAATCAATGTAATACATGGAATCGTCAAACCTGAACAAGTATGTGAACTTAGAGGGATGATCAAAAAGGCTAAGCACATGAAAGAGGTACTCAGTGCACAATTTACCGTGAAAGGGGAAAAAATGAAGACAACGAACGTTATCACCTTTTCTGACAAAGACTTATCAAGTTTACAAAGCCCTCACAATGACGCACTGGTGGTTACTTTGCGCGTCAAGAATTTTGACATCAAGCAGATCCTAATTAAATAAGAGAGCTCATGCGAGATAATGTACTACGAGACCTTTAAGCAATTAAAATGGGAAGATAAGGACTTGCCACCCGCAACATCTCCTTTAGTCGGCTTCAACTCAACGCCAGAATGGCCGGTTGGCCAGATAATTCTACCAGTTAAGGTAGGAACGATGACAAAACATGTGAAATTTTGGGTATTGAAAGTCCCTTCCACTTACAACATAATCTTGGGAAGAGTATGGTTGCACGTCATGTGAACGATGGCATCGACCTACCACCAGGTGTTACGGTTCCCCAACGAAATTGGAATGATTGAAGAAGTCTTAGGAGACCAAATCATGTCCAAACAGTGCTTCGTTACAGTAAACGATGGCAATCGGGCTGCAAAAGGGTTCGTTCAAATGGTAGAAGAGCCAGAAAGCAACAAGCTGTTCGCAGACGTCGGCAAAGCAGCCGAACAGAAGGCAGTAGAAGACTTGGTAGAGGTAAGGATAGATGAGAAAAACCCAAAGAGGTCTTTTTTGCTCGGCTCATCTCTGTCCAGCATCGAGAAAACAGAGATCATGAAATTTTTGACATACCTAGCATTAACCCCAACTTTATCGGCTCGTTTTTTTTGCCTGGCTCGTCTTTTTTCCTGGACACCGTATGACATGCCTGGCATTGACCCCAACTTTATCTGCCATCAACTCAATGTCCACCCAACCGCCAGGCCAATTATACAGTGAACTCGCCAATCGGCACTCCACCACGCAGAGATAGTGCCAGAGGAGTTAGGAAACCTGCTGGAAGCAGATGCAATCAGAGAAGTACATTACCGCAGGTGGATTTCCAACACGGTAGTAGTACCAAAAAAGAACGGCAAATGGCACGTTTGCGTGGACTACAAGCCAGTCAATAAAACATGCCTGAAAGACAACTTTTCCCTACTACGAATAGACCAACTGGTGGACCTAATAGCAGGGCATAACCGATTTAGCTTTCTTGATGCGTATCGCGGTTGCCATCAGATCGCTATGTATGAACTAGATCAGGAGGTCACATCGTTTACAACACCCAGAGGATTATATTGTTACAAGGTCATTCCATTTGGCCTAAAAAATACAAGGGCAACATCACCAAAATGTTTGAACCATTATTAGGTAGAACAATGGAGGCTTACATAGATGATATGGTGGTCAAATATAAGAATGAGGGGGACCATCTCAAGGACCTAGATGAGGTGTTTCAAATTTTGAAGTCCCACAAGTTGCGACTAAACGCATCCAAGTGCGCATTCGGTGTGGGGTCAGGAAAATTCCTGGGCTTTCTAGTGACCAACTGGGTATAGAAGCTGATCCGTCTCAGATCAAGGCCATCCAAGATCTTGAGAGGCTCAACACAGTCAAGGAGGTGCAGCATCTCACTAGCCTAGTAGCCGCGCTAAACCGATTCATAAGTCGGTCGTCAGACAGGTGTCGACCGTTCTTCCAGGCACTGAAGGCCAAGTTTGAGTGGGATAGCGAGTGCAACCACGCCTTGGAAAGATTGAAAGATTACATGGCCTCTCTTCTGTTGTTAGTGACCCGAGTACCAGGAGAGGAGCTCTTTTTATACTTAGCAGTTTCCCAGCATGCAGTTAGCGTAGTGTTGGTAAGAGCTAAGGGAATACAACACCTGCTTATCTTTAATGTTAGCAAGACATTGCTGGGCGCTGAAACAATGTACCTGCCATTGGAAAAGAAGGCCTTAGCTTTGATGATGGCTTCAAGAAAATTGTCGCACTACTTCCATGCCCACACTGTGATTATCTTAACGGTCTTCCCATTAAAAGCCTTGTTTGAGAAGGCAAATTTTTCTGGACGAATTTTGAAGTGGGCTGTGGAGTTGGGGCAGTTCGACATTAAGTTTCAGCTAAGAACTGCAATAAAAGGCCCAAGCTTTGGCAGACTTCATGGCCAAGTTCGCACCAGGAATTCATCACGTTTACCCGATCGACTTGATCGAGGCAATCAAAAGAATGAGGGAAAGTGCCGTAGGAATAGCGCAGCCTCCAAAGCAAGACGCTCAACTGCATAGCAAGCCATTCAGCCCTGAACAAAGGGAAGAAGGAACAGACTGCAGTACTGCCAGCAAGGACTTACTCAAAAGTAAAGTCTTGAGACAGTTAGATAGTGAGAATCAAATCCCGACGACAGACAATAACCTGGAAGAAGGCATCAGCAACGCCTCTGATCCGAAGACATCATCAGATCCCTCCACTTGCTGGAAGCTATTCATTGGAGAGATGTGGAAACTCTTCGTGGATAGAGCATCCAACATGCACGATGCAGGACTGGGCATAGTCTTCATCTCACCGGATGGCCTAACAATTGAACATGAAGTCAACATTGGCTTCCCAACATCCAACAACGAGGCGGAGTATGAAGCATTATTAGCGGGTTTGAAATCAACATTTTGCATGAAGGCCACTGAGCTGATGGTGTACAGTGACTCCCAACTGGTAGTCAACCAGATTTTGGGCAGCTACAAAGCAAAGGATGATAGAATGGCTAAGTACCAAGAGTTGGTAAAAAAGGAGATCATGAAGTTTGAAGTAGTTCGGATAGAGCAAATCGGTTGAGAGGAAAATAGTAAAGCAGATGAGCTGGCCGATTTTGCGTCAATGGCAGATACGTCTATCCCACACCCATTGTTGATTGACTTCCTACCTAAACCAAGTATTAAAGAGCCCGAAGCAGCCGAAGCATGTTGCACCGAGCTAGGCCCTTCCTAGATGGATCCCGTCATTGTGTTTTTAAAAGATAGCATCTTACCTGAAGAAAAGAAAGGAGCCAACAAAATTAGAACAAAGTCACAGCGATTTTGGCTCTCCCCATCACTAGCATTGTACAAAAATCCTTCACAGGACCTTACTTGAAGTGTGTCCATCCTAGTAAGGTCGAGGCATTTTTGTTCGAAATAAACGAAGGCGTTTGCGGAAGTTACCAAGGGGGAAGATCGCTGGCCTACAGAGTAATTTCACAAGGGTATTGATGGCCGTACATACAAACAAATTCAGAGAAATATGTCAAGAAGTGTGAGAAATGTCAGAAGTTCGCACATCAAATACATCAACCAGCCAGAGAGCTCCTACATTTGACCAGCCCGTGGCCCTTTGCAATGTAGGACCTGAATATAGTGGGACTACTCCCAACTGTGCCAGGCAACAGAAAGTTCTTTCTCGTGGCAACGGACTATTTCACAAAGTGGGTGGAGACAAAAACACTCGCATCCATAAAAGAAAAAGATGTCAAGAAGTTCATTTGGTAGAACATCATAATTCGGTTCGGCATACCCAAGGCTTTAATATCTGACAACGACACTCAGTTTGATGGCAAAATCTTTAGGGGCTTTTGCGAAGAATACAAGATAGAATTCTACAACTCTACAGCGGCATACCCCCAAGCTAATGGCCAAGCTGAGGCTTCCAACAAAGTAGTCTTAGACAGTCTAAAAAAGAGGCTGGAAAGAGCAAAAGGCAAGTGGGCTAAGGAGCTTTCCCATATTTTATAGGCCTGCCGTACCACACATCGGCTGTCAACTAGTGAAACACCTTTTTCTTTGGCTTATGACATGGAGGCAATAATCCCACTGGAAGTGGGCCTCCCCACTATTAGAAGCGAAAATTTTGATCCAAACTTGAATGGTGAAGCCATAGCCCTAGAACTCAACCTTGTAGAAGAAAGAAGAGAGAGAGCATTGGTGCACATTGCCTCATATCAACAAGAGTTATCCAGGAAATACAACAAAACAATGCACCCAAGGCAATTCAAGATTTGAGATTGGATGCTGCGCAAAGTAATGGTCAACACTTTGGTACTTAGAGATGGCAAGTTAGGCCCTAACTGGGAAAGACCATACAAAGTGATTGGTTTAGCAAGAAACGAAGCGTATCACTTAGAAGATATAGACAGCAAAACTATTTTCAAGCCATGGAACACAACCAATTTCAAAGTATTTTAGTTTTAACTTTTTCTTAAAACATTTGTAATTTTTTCTTTTTCAATAAAACAAGTAGACTTTTTTCGAGTAAAATTCTTTCCTCTGTTTGTAAAAGTTGATAGCCCGACTGGGGGCAACCAAAAAGGTTGGCATGTTTGACCAACACTTAGTTCGTTCTTCAACTGAGATAAGGATCTAGGCTCAAGAAGGTTGGTATATTTGACCAACACTTGTTCGTTCTTCAGTTGAGATAGGAATCTAGGCTAAAAAAGGTTGGCAGATTTGACCAACACTTTTCTTTCTTCAGCCGAGATAAGGATTTAGGATCAAGAAGGTTGGCAGATTTGACTAACAGTTAGTGCGTTCTTTAGCCGAGATAAGGATCTAGGCTCAAGACAATTGGCAGGTTTGACCAACACTTTTCTTTCTTCAGCTGAGATAAGGATCTAGGCTCAAGAAGGTTGGCAGGTTTGACCAACACTTAGTGCGTTTTTCAGCTGAGATAAGGTTCTAGACTTAGGTAAGTTGGCAGGTTAATCAACACCTTTTAGCCGAGATAAGAATCGAGGCACAAGTCTTGGTTGCAAAGGTTTTGTAGTATCCCAAAGTTATTTTTTAGCAGAGATTTGTATCTAGGCCGAAAAAGGTGGGCATGATAAGGGAAGACCGAGCTAACTAGGCCGGCTAGGCTTGTAAGAAAGATGATACACCAAAGCAGAGAAGTATTGTGATCAAACAAAAAGATGTGAAAAAAGAAAAGTTTCTTTCATTCATTGGAAATTAAGTACAAAAGGTAGCGCTTGTAGCCCGGTTACATTTTCACAAAACAAAAACTAAAAACAAAAGCAAAGGAGCCTTCCGGTCAGGAAAAAAGGTCATCAAGGTAAGTGTCCAGGTTAACCCGGACTTTGCCACTGGGTAGGCCGGTTTTGGCAGTTGTTTCCTACGATAGGTCGGTCACAAGCACCTCGTCAACCATCTTGTCACAGGTTGGCTGAGAGGTTCCACCCGAGTAGGCAGAGAAGACTAAAAACTGAGGTCAGTGAGCAGGTAGGGCATTAACTGGATCAAGGGCCTCTTCTTTGTCCTCTCCTTCTTGCAGAAACTTCTGTTGGACCATGTTGGCATGGTCCGTCATGTAGCTCGGTATAAAGTGAAGGGAATGGTTCATAAAGACTTCAGAATCAGGCCCCTGATCAAGCTTAATAGCCGCGGCCTTCCACCCACATTTAAAAAAATGTCTTTCGACGCTTCGCATTACTGGACGTAGAGCTCCTTATATTTCTTGAAATTGCATTTCTCAATGTCCTCCATTTGCTTCCGCAAAGTTTTTATTTCGGTGTTTTTTTTCTTCTCTAGCTTGGCCAGCTCTTGAAGATAATGATCCTTCTTCTCGACCAGAGCTTTGTTCTTATCAGCCTCAGCAGCAGAAACCTACTCAGTCAATTGATCCTGATTGGCTTTCAGCTCGACGACTTTTGCCTGTAGCTCTTTAAGCTCGGCCTCTTTAGCCTTGCCATCTGCAATGGCCGCCTTGGCTATTTTTCTTAATTCAAGCACGCATTGATGTGCAATCTGGTTCTTTTGCACGTCCTGCAAGGCATGAGTAGTTAGATAAAATCGAGCAAAAGGTTAGCAGAGAAACCAAAAAATAGGGAGTTCATGATTACTAGAATCAGGGACTCGTTGGAAGACCGTATCACATTCAACTCGGTCAAATGTGCATGGTGCTCCATATCAGTTTGCAGACAGACACTCTTCGCCAAGTTGAAAGCAAGAAGATGGTCTTTCTCCGCGCAAACGGAATCTGCCATAGTCACAGCTCAGCCTTTAAAAGAAACGGATGGTGCCCACACCAAGGTAAGGGAGGGGGTAGTTCGGTGAACACCTATTGATTGTTCCGGCAGCACAGCCTCCAGCAGCACATTCTCCTCTTCATCTATAAGTTGCTACGTTTGACTTGTCGAGGTACGGGGACACTTGCTGGGCCGTGATGGCTCATCTCTGGCGGAGGAAAGGGCAACAAAAGTGTCGCTCGATTGACTAGTTGGGGGCAGCTCGGTCTGCACTTTGGCATTTGAGGCAGACGCCCCGGACATCTCTCCCTTTAGCCATCTCTTACTCTTTAGTAAGTGGTATAAGATTGATTTGGGGCAAGTTGGGGTTCGGTTTAGGTGAGGATTCAAGCAGGAAGTTAGTGACCTTAGTTTTTCTCTTTCCATTATACCGATAGGTTGGCTCAAAGTTTAGGAGCTCGGTCCAATCTTGATTGTGGTAACAGAGCGTGGCTCGAAGTGCGGCCTAATTGGTGTAGGCGTAGTTGGATTTAAGCTGGTTCAAATCTGCAAAAGGGACAAAACAAGGGTTAGCACAGTGATCATTTAATAGCAAAGAAAATAAAACCGGATTGCTCTTACTCGTTGTTCCTTTATTCCAGTTTATATTGTAGCCCGGTATTTGGGTTTCTTAGTCTTCAAAATTGCCAGAGACCCAGAGAAAGTCAACATCGTTTAAGTCTTTGTTCGGTGTTTTCTTGACGATTTTCTCTTAGCCTCTCTTAACTCTAAAGTAATAAACCCAACTGTCGTCATTTTGGCCGAGGGAATATTGATGGAACAACTCGGCCAAACTGAGGTTGAGACTAAGGCGACGGTTTAGCTCGGCAATCCCATAAATGATTCTATAGGTGTTGGTTGATAACTGAGTGGGGCATAACCTAGTTTGTCTAAGGAATTCACAAATCAATGGTTGGATAGGAAACTGAAGTCCCCCCTCTACGATGGACACCACGGTGAAAGGGACGTAACCGGGGTTACCCCATGGTGTTGTGTCTAGCGTGACTAAGGTAAGGTGGACGTCATCTGGGATATGGTAATCCCTTCGGAATTCAGCCATGGCAACGAGCGAGTCTACCAAAAATTGGTATTTTCCCACTGGCTTAATAAAAACTTGCTATGCTAAATGTGTGTGGTTGCCTAGCACGGCGCTGGTGTGACCTTGGTGGGCTCGATCGAG
The DNA here is from genome assembly GCA_025200525.1 of Camellia lanceoleosa. Classification (NCBI taxonomy): domain Eukaryota; kingdom Viridiplantae; phylum Streptophyta; class Magnoliopsida; order Ericales; family Theaceae; genus Camellia; species Camellia lanceoleosa. The sequence continues at coordinate 645,393 of JANUSC010000092.1, forward strand.
CAAAGCTGCCCAAGGGCAAAGTACAAGGGTGTGCCTGACCAACCTAGTCAAGTCTGCAAAGTGGAAATAAAAACTGTTATGCCCAGGTGATGAACCGGCTAAGTAAATAGCCTAAACTATATAAGCCTAGCTCGGCATCAAGTGGATCATGGGCTATGCTTAGCCAGTGATCAGAACCGACTCAAGGCATTAGGTCGGTCATGATAGCCTGGTTTAGAGTGAACGGAAGGTCCATAGCTTGGTTGATTGAACAACATTTCTAGTCCAGTCAGAAGCTGTCCTAAAAGTTGCAAAACAGGTTTCTATTTCGGTCATGGGACGATTTTGGATCAAAGGAAAAAAACATGGTTCTGGACTGGTTCATGCTCCAGTCATTATGTTTTTCAGGTTTAAATATGGCGTTTTAAGGTTTTTGATATTTGTTTAAGTCTTGAGTAAATACAATACAAGTATTTGGTAACAGTAGAGAAGAGAAATAGACACGAGGAACTTATGGTTTGAGGGCGTGAAATTCGAATCCAATCGATGGAAGGATCACCAATAGCTAGGGAAAGCAAGGTAGACAGTTTAGATGCTTGAAATGATACTTGAGTGTACAAAGAAAGGGTTTGGAGCTCAGAGTGCAAATAGTTACAGAGAGGAAGATGAACAGTAAGAGTGACTATTTAAAGTAATATAGGTTCTATACAAGAAAGAAGCAAAACAGTGAGACTTTTCAAAAAATTTTGGGCAGCGTGTGACGGCTGTCATAGTGAGTTGGGGCAATCAACGTGTGCCACATGTCCGAGTAAGGACACGATGTTAGAAGCATGAAAAGACGGGGTGTACGACCGGCATAATGCTAGGTGTCGAGCTACGTTTGTGTTCGGTCAATATCTTAGCTCGGCCGGGCCTTGTATCTGGGATTTGGTTGGCATGGACATTGTTGGGTCGGTCGAAATTGGATAATCCCAAACATGCTATGCATATGGAATTAACGGGCAATTGAGAGGGTAATTTATGTGATTAAATTGAGCCGCACTAGGCCCATTGGGCCGAGCTTCAGGTTTTTGTGGCCAGAGGTTAAAGAGTTCAGTCCTGGGCTGTGCTAAACACCGAGATAGCACGTAATAGGTTGCTTGAGCCCTGACCTAGTTGTCTAAACGCTAAACCCTGTTCAAGGGCTTAGGTAGGGAGGTGGACTGAGCTGAAAGCGGCTCCGCAGGGCGTCATCCTGCAGAGATGAAACATGCCTCATTTCTTAGTCACCGACACCCTTGATCGTGGATGATAGGGTGGAGGTTCATCAAGTCTTACTTGTGCATTCATTAACTTGTACAAACTTGGCTTCTCGGCTATCGTGCGTTGCGATGCTCAATTGGTGGCCCGAGAGTCAAGTACTACACTCCTTTGAGCTTGAGAAATGATAAGGAGGGTGGTTGTACACACATATCCTGCAAAGACCTTGCTTTGCCTCTGTTGTTCCCTGTTTGCAACAAAATTGGAGAATGCAGAAGCAAGTGGCCGATTGGCCAAAGGAAGTGGCCGACAGTTCTTAGGCTCAGAGGTGGTCAGAAGTTGTTCTAGTTTTGGAGCAGAAACAGCCTGGAGATTGGTTCGGTGTTCAAGAATCAAGGCGAATGCAAACAGAGGCAACCGGTGGCAAGGTAACGGACTTTCGGGAGGAAGCGGAGCAACCGAGCATGCATGCATCTCTCGCTTCCCAAGGCCATTCATTTAAATTGCTTAGCTAATTAGCTAGTTAGCTTAGTTTTTTTTGTAATTAATTAGTTAAGTGTTTAATTAATTAATTCGGTTTGTAACTAATTAGCTTAGATTAGCTAGTTATTCAATTGTGTTATAATTAATTAGCTAGAATAGTTAGTTAATTAGTTGGTTTGTAATAGTTAGCTTAATTAGCGTAGCTAGTTAGCTCTCTTTCATTCGGACCCTCCATCAAGAGGGCAGATGTTGTAATAAATGTGCGTGTGTGTGTGAATGTCTTCCAACCCCACGTCTTTCTTCCTTTTATTTATCCGCTTTCGGTGGTTAGTTTAGGGCATATTTCAATTAGCATACCTTATGCTTTGCATGCGTGCATCATTTATTCGTCTTGCATGCATCGGGCTCGGCGCATCATTCAAACTGCATTGTATTTCAATACACTTTCTTGAATACGTGTTCCAAAGCATGTTATCAAGTGTTGCATGCATATGCCATCTTAGATAGCTGAGCCTATTAGTTGCATTATTGCATGCGTTGCATTAGGCATCTTCGACATAGTTAGGATCATGCATGATTTCTAACTAGTTTCCTGTTTTGGCTCGGAGTACACTATAAGTGTTTACGCTTTAGCATACTTGCATGAGTGTGAGTGTTGCCAAGTCTAGCATGCTTGCCATGAGGCTATTTGTTTAAGTGTTTAACTACATGAATGCCTGTGGATGAAGGCTTCATTACTTGAATTAGAACAATTCATCAAAATGTGAGTTTTAAGCTGTAATAACCCCAACCCTGATTAACACTAATTGGGACTTAATTATGTCTAATAATAATTAAGGGAAAAAAATCTGGAATTTACTTGCATGTGCATTGCATGATTTATGTGTTTTATCTGTTCGGTGTCGTAGTATCTGTTCGTATTTTAAGCTTTAATTCGCAAATTTAAAAGCCTTATCGGCGCCCGAATCCAAAATTTATTTGCGACCTGGACTAGTTAGATTTTACGTGATTGTATAGTAGGGTCAATTAGAATTCGATTTGGAACATTTAAATTAGATTAAAACAAGTTAAATTGCATAGTTGGCATAATTACCAAATTGCCATGGTAAGTGGGGCCATTGTTTATTATTATTCTAGAGCCTCATCAAACATTTCCTCTGCCTATTTGATGGTTCCTGCCGACTAGGAAGAGAGAGGGAGAGGAAAGTGTGAGTTCATCTTGTTCATCTAGAGAATTGCTTGGGAATTGAAGGATTTGAAGCATAGATTGCATGGTTAAGCTTGTTCTTCTTGCATTCAAGACTTAGGTAAGGTTTTCACCTTCTCAATGTTGTGTGTGAGCCAATTCTTGCATGATTCATGCTTCATTGTAGAGCTAAGTCATGTTTTGGTTTTAGTGTGTCAAATTGAGGTTCATTCCATGCATGCATGTGTGAATTGTTGAGTTTTAACTTGACTATATGAATAATTGTTGCATGCATGTACAAGTTTTAACTTAGGTGCATGAAACCATCATGTTTTGAAAAGGATGAGCTCATTAGAGCAGGTTTTGAAGCTTTAAACTGGTTTGAATGCTTGCATGTCACTTTGTAGCATGTTCATGCATATTCATGAAAACTATTTTGAAATTGGGTTTAATTGAAACACCCTTGGGCCTTGATTTCTTAAATTGAGCTTTAAAACTTGTTATTCTATGTGTTTGAATGAGTTTTCCAGAAAATGGGCCCAAGAGGATCGAATTTGGAGCATCAAAACTTGATTTGGAACTTGGAGGTTGAATCTGGATTTTCCAGATTTTGGCCGTCCGCTCGAGCGGGGGAAGTGCCGCTCGAGCGGGGAATTCATGCTCCCAGCATTTCTTCGAATTGTTTCTGATCCGCTCGGCCGGAGAGTTTCACCTTCAGCCGAAATCGCGCACCCAGTAGTTTGCATTTTCCATCGATCCGCTCGGCGAAGTTAGCCTTCGGCGGGACCTTTGTTTTGCTTGTCCGCTCGAGCGGGGAAACCTGCGCTCGAGCGGAGACCTTATTTCACTGAAAATTCTGGAAATGTTTTCTAAGGCATTTTTGCACCCACATTCCATCCTAGGCATTCCTAGGCCATGATTAAGACTCCATACTAAGGGTAGGGGGTTAGGTATACACTTAGAATCGTTGACGTAAGTTTTGGACATTTGGGATGCGTATTTCAAAGTGTGTACCCATTATGTGACTATGTAGTGGGTGTCGTAGTTGGTTGATCGATTGGCTTCACTTCATACTTGTGAGTAATAACTTTGTAAAGTTATGTTCAATGTTAGGTATTTTCAGTATACTATGATACGAAATGAATTATTCTGGAACAGCTATGATATGTTGGAAATGAATGAATGAATGTCCAATTTTCTGAAAAATATCTGTGGCACCCTTAGTCTGGATGGCCCTTGCCTGGGGGTAACAATACCATGGCTACTTGCGCGCAAGATATGGACCCTTGTGGTCGTTGGTACCAACTTTGTGGTCTTTGGACCTGCCTGTTGTGGTCTTTGGACCTGCCTGTTGTGGTCTTAGGATAAGATCATATGTGGTACACCCATTAGCTATCAGATCAGGTAGGTCCTAAGACCTGTACAAGACCTGTAGGTCAAAGACCCTGCAGTGTAGGTCAAAGACCACAACAGGTAGGTCCGAAGACCACAACAGGTAGGCCCGAAGACCACAACAGGTAGGTCCGAAGACCACAAGGATCCATATCTTGCCCGCAAGTAGCCATGGTATTGTTACCCCCAGGCAAGGGTCATAGGCCACGGTATTGTTACAAGCGAGGCCATCCGGACTAAGGGTGCCACAAATACTTTTGAAAAAGCTGGACATTCATTCATTCATTTCCAACATATCATAGCTTTTCAAAGAATCAATCATTTCATCATAGTATCTTGAAAATACATAACATTGAACATAACTTTACAAAGTTATTACTCACAAGATGGCGTATACAAGTAGGTGAAGTCAAAGGGGTCCAACAGACTGCGGCACGTACCTACATAACACATCACGGATACACACTTTGAATCACACCTTCCAATTGTACAAAACTTACATCAACGGTTCTAAGTGTGTACCTAACCCCTTACCCTTAGTATAGAGTCTTAAACATAGCCTAGGAATGCCTAGGATGGAATGAGGATGCAAAAATGCCTTAGAAAATGTTTTACAAAAGTTGCTGAAAACAGGGGTGTCGCTCGGGAGAGACATCCTACGCTTGGGCGAGCTCCCAAAATCAAAGGGTTCGCTCGAGCGAACATTCCTCGCCGAGCGGTCGATGAGCAAGAAAAAATCTTGGATGTTGAAATTTTCTGTGATGCTTTATCGAGCGAGATTTCAAAATCAAGGGCTTCGCTCGAGCGAGAACCCCTTCGCTCGAGCGTGCGTCTGCGTGCACCAAAAACCTGAAGGCGTGCAATGTGCGCTCGAGCCACCATTTCTTCGCTCGAGCGGAGCTCAGAACAAAGGATGGTCGCTCGAGCGAGGAATCCTTCGCTCGAGCGAAGAAGCAAAATCTGGAATTTCCAGATTTGTCTTCCAAGTTCGAACCAAGCTTCCTACCACCCAAAACTCAACCTCTTGGGCCCAAAATCTGGAAAAACACTTTAAACTCATAGTACATTAAGTTTCAAAAGCCAATTTGTAAAATCATTGCCCAAGAGTGAGTCCATTTGAGCACCCATTCCATAAAATTTCAAGAACAAGGTGTAAACCAACATGCATGAGTTTAATTCCATTTCAAAGCTTCAAACCATGATCCAAGGCAGCATTAAACCCAGAAATTTGTTGAACTCAAAGGCTCTAACAAAAATATGCACATGCATGTAGAAATTTGACACTCCACAACTCAATTTCCATGAATATATACATGCATGCTCATTACACTACCCAATTCAACATATATGCACTAAATCATGGCCTAGCTCTCTAATTGGGCATGAACCATGCAAAATGAGGCTTAAAAGACAACAAGATGGAGATGAAGCTACTCACCTAAGTCTCAATTTCAAAGTAGGGAAGTTAGATTATGCCAATTATACTTCAATTTCTTCAACAATCAAGCTAATTCCACAAGATGAACTCCCTCTCTCTCTACCTCTTGTTTTGGTCGGTTATGAACATAAGAAAGAGCTGATCAATTCTCTTCTCTAAGTGTATAAGGCTCCCTAATAATAATAATAATCAATACCCACTAAGGGCAAAATTGTAATTAAGGCAACACTTGTAATTAACTCAACTTTTAGTCTAATTTTAATCATGCCTAATCACATTTTGAATAAGTATACCATAAAATCACATATTTTATGATGGTCACAAAACACTAAACGATTTTGAATTCGGCCGCCGATAAGGCCTTCAATTTGCGAATTAAAATTTAAAATGCAAATCGATAAAACAAAAAAAATTCATGCAACACACATGCAAATAAATCCTAGATTTCCTCTTAATTATTATTAGGTATAATTAAGTCCCAATTAGCACTAATCAGGGTCGGGGTTATTACAGCCAAATTGCCCCGATTGCGGAAACAAGCATAGAGGTACTTGTCACCGAATGTCAGGCGCGTGTTTTAGTTGTGGCAAGCCAGGCCATGTGATGAGGAACTGTCCACTTAGGTCCGAGACTGTTAACCGCCCTGCAGCAAGTTCAGCGGGATCCGCTTCTGTGGCCAAAACCAATGTCAAAGCCAATGTCGGAAAAGAACCGTTAAGACAAGGCCGAGTGTTTGCTTTGGTGCCTGGTGACGTACCGAACACCTATACCGTGGTGTCAGGTACACTTTCTGTATGTTCTCAATATGCATATGTGTTGATAGATTCTGGTTCTACGCATTCTTTTGTGTCATATGCCTTTTCTCAAAAATTGACTAGGCCACTAGAACATATGACATGTGTGTTATCGGTATCTACACCCTCTGGGGATTCTATGATGTGTACTCATGTTTATCCGGCCTGTGATGTTGTGGTGGGTGATATGACGTTGTATGTGAATTTATTACCCTTGGATATTCATCATTTTGATTGTATTTTGGGGATGGACTGGTTGACTAAATACTGTGCTACCATCGACTGTGTAAACAAAACTGTTGTGTTTAGACCGCCGGGTATGCCTGAATTTACCTTTAGAGGAAATGGAGTAGTTCCTCCCCCATACTTAATCTCGGCTATGAAAGCCGTAAAACTACTTAGGAAGGGTTGTAGGGGTTATTTGTGTTGCATACTGACTACACCATTTGACAATTCTACTGTAGAAACAATCCCTGTTATCTGTGATTTTCCTGATGTGTTTCCAACTGATTTACCGGGGGATTTAGTTGGCAGAGAAATTGAATTTACTGTTGAGGTGATTCCGGGGACACAACCTATATCCAAGACTCCATATAGGATGTCTATCTGTGAATTGAAGGAATTGAAAACCCAACTTCAGGAATTGTTAGACAAGAATTTTATCCGCCCGAGTACTTCACCTTGGGGTGCTCCAGTGTTATTCGTCAAAAAGAAGGATGGGTCTTTGAGATTGTGTATAGATTACCGGGAACTGAACAAAGTGACTATCAAAAACAAATATCCTTTACCCCGAATAGATGACTTGTTTGACCAACTTCAGGGTGCCCAAGTGTTTTCAAAAATTGATCTCAGGTCTGGGTATCATCAGTTAAAGGTTAGAGCCGAAGACATTGAGAAAACTGCATTCCGAACTAGATATGGACATTATGAATTTTTGGTAATGCCGTTTGGGATGACTAATGCACCTGCTGCTTTCATGGATCTTATGAATAGAGTGTTTAAATCATATCTGGATGAGTTCATTGTTGTATTTATTGATGATATTCTGATATACTCTAGAGACAGGGAAGAACATGAAAAGCATTTGAGAACCGCCTTGCAGATATTGAGAGAAAAGAAGTTGTATGCTAAATTGTCTAAGTGTGAATTCTGGCTGGACAGTGTGGCATTTCTGGGCCATGTGATTGACAAAAATGGTGTTTCAGTGGACCCTCAGAAAATTGCAGCTGTTGTGGATTGGCCGAGGCCTACAAATGTGACAGAAATACGGAGTTTTCTGGGACTTGCAGGCTACTACAGGAGATTTGTGAAAGACTTCTCGAAGCTTGCCTTACCATTAACTCAGTTAACTCAGAAAAATGTGCCATTTGACTGGAATGATCAAAGAGAGGCAGCTTTCCAAGAATTGAAAACCAGGTTAGTGACTGCACCAATTTTGACTTTGCCAAATGGTACTGATGGATTCCAAGTGTATAGTGATGCTTCTTATAAAGGCTTAGGGTGCGTACTAATGCAAAATGGGAAGGTGATTGCCTATGCTTCTAGACAACTCCGACCTCATGAAAAGAACTATCCAACACATGATCTCGAATTGGCAGCCGTAGTGTTTGCTTTGAAAATATGGCGTCATTACTTGTATGGGGTAACTTGTGAAGTTTATACAGACCATAAAAGTTTGAAATATTTTTTCACCCAAAAGGAGTTGAATATGAGACAAAGACGCTGGATGGAGCTAATCAAGGATTATGACTTGCAAATTCTGTATCATCCGGGAAAGGCTAACACTGTGGCGGATGCCTTGAGCCGAAAATCTGGTGCAACTGTGGCATGTTTGTCATCCAGCCAAAAAGACTTGGCAACTGATGTGGAACAAGATGGACTACTATCTGCTATTTCTGCCCAACCTGTTATTCTTAATGAGATTAAACAGAAGCAATGCGAAGACGAACACCTGAAAAAGATTATAGAGGAGTTTGACTCGAAACCAAGGCCTGATTTTGTGTTTGAAAATGGTGTGCTGAAATTTCAGAACCGTCTTTGTGTACCTGACTGCAATGATTTAAGGAAACGTGTTATGACCGAAGCTCACAGTAGTAGGTTTGCTATGCACCCGGGGAACACGAAGATGTACCATAATTTGAAACAGAATTTTTGGTGGCCTGGAATGAAGAAGAGTATTGCAGACTTTGTGGCTAGATGTCTACACTGCCAACAGGTTAAAGCCGAACATCAACGACCTGCCGGTTTGCTACAACCACTCCCAATACCAGAATGGAAATGGGAGCACATCACCATGGATTTCATTGTGGGATTGCCTCGCTCTTCTCGAGGTATGGACTCTATTTGGGTTATAGTTGACCGTTTGACTAAGTCTGCACATTTCCTGCCTGTTAAAACTATTTATAACGCTGATAGACTGGCTAACATCTATGTGACTGAAATTGTGAGACTACATGGAGTGCCAGTGTCTATTGTGTCTGACAGGGACTCGAAGTTTGTGTCAAGATTTTGGCAGAGTTTGCAACAGGCTTTGGGAACAGAACTGAGAATGAGCAGTGCTTACCACCCACAGACTGATGGCAAAACTGAAAGAACTAACCAAACCCTGGAGGATATGCTCAGAATGTGTGTGCTAGATTTCCAGGGAAATTGGGAAACCTACTTGCCATTAGCCGAGTTTGTATACAACAACAGTTATCACTCAAGTATTGGGATGGCTCCTTACGAAGCTTTATATGGAAGAAAGTGTCGATCTCCAGTGTGTTGGGCTGAAGTAGGTGACAGACCCTTGTTGGGACCGGAACTTGTGCAAGAAACAACTGAGAAAGTGAAACTGATACAGCAGCGTTTGAAAACTGCACAGAGTAGGCAAAAGAGTTATGCTGATGTTCGAAGAAGAGAAAGGGAATATGAGGTGGGGGATCATGTGTTCATTAAGGTGACACCGATGAAGGGTCAAACCCGATTCGGTGTTAAAGGAAAATTGGCTCCGAGGTATATTGGACCTTATGAAGTTCTTGAAAAGATCAATCCGGTGTCCTACCGAATAGCCTTACCTCCGGTGATGGAACATATGCATAATGTCTTCCATGTGTCGATGCTACGGGAATATTTGAGAGATCCGCTCCACGTCATCGAACCGACGCATGTACTCTTGAAAGATGACTACACCTATGAAGAGAGGCCTATTCAGATTGTGAACCGAAGGATCAAGAGGTTGAGAAATAAGGAAATACCGTTGGTGAAAGTTGATTGGCAGAACCACGGGGGAACCTATGCAACTTGGGAAACCGAGGAGGACATGAAGAAGAGATATCCAGATTTGTTTCCTCTAGACCCGACATTGACTTCGAATGAAGGTAACTCGAGTTTGGGGACCAAACTCTTTTAAGGGGGGAAGACTGTAATAACCCCGACCCTGATTAACACTAATTGGGACTTAATTATGTCTAATAATAATTAAGGGAAAAAAATCTGGAATTTACTTGCATGTGCATTGCATGATTTATGTGTTTTATCTGTTCGGTTAATAAGTAGTATCTGTACGTATTTTAAGCTTTAATTCGCAAATTTAAAAGCCTTATCGGCGCCCGAATCCAAAATTTATTTGCGACCTGGACTAGTTAGATTTTACGTGATTGTATAGTAGGGTCAATTAGAATTCGATTTGGAACATTTAAATTAGATTAAAACAAGTTAAATTGCATAGTTGGCATAATTACCAAATTGCCATGGTAAGTGGGGCCATTGTTTATTATTATTCTAGAGCCTCATCAAACATTTCCTCTGCCTATTTGATGGTTCCTGCCGACTAGGAAGAGAGAGGGAGAGGAAAGTGTGAGTTCATCTTGTTCATCTAGAGAATTGCTTGGGAATTGAAGGATTTGAAGCATAGATTGCATGGTTAAGCTTGTTCTTCTTGCATTCAAGACTTAGGTAAGGTTTTCACCTTCTCAATGTTGTGTGTGAGCCAATTCTTGCATGATTCATGCTTCATTGTAGAGCTAAGTCATGTTTTGGTTTTAGTGTGTCAAATTGAGGTTCATTCCATGCATGCATGTGTGAATTGTTGAGTTTTAACTTGACTATATGAATAATTGTTGCATGCATGTACAAGTTTTAACTTAGGTGCATGAAACCATCATGTTTTGAAAAGGATGAGCTCATTAGAGCAGGTTTTGAAGCTTTAAACTGGTTTGAATGCTTGCATGTCACTTTGTAGCATGTTCATGCATATTCATGAAAACTATTTTGAAATTGGGTTTAATTGAAACACCCTTGGGCCTTGATTTCTTAAATTGAGCTTTAAAACTTGTTATTCTATGTGTTTGAATGAGTTTTCCAGAAAATGGGCCCAAGAGGATCGAATTTGGAGCATCAAAACTTGATTTGGAACTTGGAGGTTGAATCTGGATTTTCAGATTTGGCCGTCCTTCGGGGAAGTGCCGCCGGCGGGAATTCATGCTCCCAGCATTTCTTCGAATTGTTTCTGATCGCTCGGCGGAGTTTCCACCTTCGGCGAAATCGCATCGATACTTTGCATTGTCCATCGTCGCTCGGCGAAGTTGACGCCTTCGGCGGGGACCTTTGTTTGCTTGTCGCTCGGCGAAACCTCTTTCGGCGGAGACCTTATTTCACTAAAAATTCTGGAAATGTTTTCTAAGGCATTTTTGCACCCACATTCCATCCTAGGCATTCCTAGGCCATGATTAAGACTCCATACTAAGGGTAGGGGGTTAGGTATACACTTAGAATCGTTGACGTAAGTTTTGGACATTTGGGATGCGTATTTCAAAGTGTGTACCCATTATGTGACTATGTAGGTCGTGTGCCGTAGTTGGTTGATCGATTGGCTTCACCTATCAGCTTCAACGCCCACTGTGAGTAATAACTTTGTAAAGTTATGTTCAATGTTAGGTATTTTCAGTATACTATGATACGAAATGAATTATTCTGGAACAGCTATGATATGTTGGAAATGAATGAATGAATGTCCAATTTTCTGAAAAATATCTGTGGCACCCTTAGTCTGGATGGCCCTTGCCTGGGGGTAACAATACCATGGCTACTTGCGCGCAAGATATGGACCCTTGTGGTCGTTGGTACCAACTTTGTGGTCTTTGGACCTGCCTGTTGTGGTCTTTGGACCTGCCTGTTGTGGTCTTTGGACCTGCCTGTTGTGGTCTTAGGACCTGCCCGATTTGATAGCTAATGGGTGTACCACATATGACCTTATGCAAAGTTTGAATGTGATTATGAATATGAACATGAATCTGAATCTAATTCTGATTTGACGCCTAATTATGCATAAGACTCTGATTCTGATAAGACTGTGCTTTGTTGTAATTCTGTAGTGGACATCATTCATTAACCCCTTTACTCTGTTTATTATTCACTGGGCTTTCGCTCACAGTTTACTATATATATGTAGGTGAGGCGGCACAAGACCCTGGCCAGAGTTGATGGCCTTCTGTTTCCCCTTTTTGGTTAGCCAGCTGTTGCGCCTCCCGAGGAGGTTCCAGTCAAAGCCTAACACCAAGGCAGTTTTGCTTCATGCTAGTCTGTAGTTGAGTTTTGTAAAAGTTGGGTCTCGAGACATACTTGTGTAAATATTGTGTACATATGGGTGTTTCTGGCTAGCATGTATATATATATCTAAGTTTTAAAGTTTCTGTCCCATGTATGTCATCACAGCTCATTGGACCTTGTTTATTTTACTTTATTGCTTCCGCAGCCCCTTATTAATTGTTAATCTGTTTGGAGGCCGTAGGTAATCCACGGATTACTGGCCGGTTACGTCGCTAAACCTATAGGGGCGGGTTTGGGTCGTGACATAAGCCCACTTGAAGTGGCAAATCATCATGTTTTAAGTCCACCTTGTTTGGTGGCAAATCCGCGTTTTAGCCTACTTGCAAGTAGTATCTTCAAACCACTTTCGAAAAACAAACATGAGATGTTTTGTTCCAAATCGAGCGATTTAGTCTATACTTGTGTGTTGTGCGCATTACATAGTAAGTTAGCTAATAATCGGGTAAGAACACATGTGTTTTTAAAACAACATATCATGCTTAGTAGAGGCTGACCCTTTGATCGGGCGAGCGGGGGTGCTCATTTCATGACCTTCCCCCCTCGTACCCAAGCTCCCGAGCCAAGACAACTTTGGTGATGACGAACACGTGGCCTTTGACGCAAGTAAGGGTTTCCTAAATTTCCCAAAACAAAACATTTAGGTGGCGACTCTGCAATCTGGCAAAGCAGTCCATGTTTGGCACTTTTTTTTTTTTATTAAAATCGATTTTCCAAAACGATTTATTGGATTTGGACTCTTTGGTGATTTATCAGTCTTACATTGCACTTTGTGAGATTAGATACAGAACCGTGACAGGAGTCCGAATTGTAGGACCAATTCGCGCCCTCTCCGAAAGGAAGGGCGCGCGGAGAGAGTTCGGGCGGTCTACAATTTCTAGCGACTCTGCTAGGGATTTAGAGAACTTGACTCGAACTCATGATATGTTGTCTTATCTACACTTATGTGTTTCTTTGCATTGCATTTGCATTGGTGCGCTTAAGTCATAGTGTTTTTCATCTACTATTCCTAAATGATTTTCCGAAGGCTTGCTTGGAAAAGCATGCCATAAGGCTGACCGGTTACGGGCTCTACCACGATGGAAACACAAACCTCGGTTTTTACCGAGGCACCCTTTTCGACCATTCGGCCTAGTCGCATATCGGAAGCCATATAGACCATTCCAAATTAGGATAGGTTGCTTACTCGAATATAGGTTGTTTGAAACCGTTTGCTTGCATAACGAACCCCTAATTCCTGACGAAATTAGGACAAGGAAACCCTACCCCACCATAGGGGTGTTTTGGCTCTCACTTGCTTGCTATGTGCTGTTAGGGATGTGTCTCTACAGGAATGTATGTATCAGCTGCAGGTCTGGGTATCAGCCTGAGGGTATCAGATTTGAGGCAGAATTCAATAGAGGGCACAGTCATTCAGCTATGCTCATATTTGTTCTGGTGAAATCAGGCAAAGATGTTGTCTATTTTCTTCTTTTGCAAGGTAGTCTTGGAACCATAGCTTCAGAAGGCTCCAATATCCCCCCCGTGTGCATTGGATTTGTGTCGATAGACTTTGTCAGGTTAGAGATTCAGTTCAAGGGCAGCTAGTGTTTCCTCTGCCAATGGTAAGGCAAAGAAGGGCCAGTCAGGCACAGATTACCAGTTCAACAGTCTCCAATTTAGCGGTCACTATCTGCATCACCGGTTCGCACTTGGGCTTAGTTTCCTGGTTCCACCTCAGAAAGAGAAAACTCACCAGATCCGATAGATCAGCCCCCTTTAGCCAGTATGAGTATGGAAGACATGATACGTCAGCTCCAACAGACTATAGAGGCCATGCAGCGGGATGCTGCCCGCCAAGCGGAGGTTACCACCTGCCAGACCAAGGTCGTGGTCCAGCAAGCCGAACTCATCGCCCAGCTTCAACAGCAGCAGCAACAAACACAACAGGGAACAACTTTTGCGTCCCACCCACCTCCAGTAGAAATTCCTGCACCAAGGGCTCCTGTTCCTACCGCCAATGCCCAGGAGAATACAGATGTCCCAGTGGATCCCACTCCACCTCAGACTTCCAAAGCATAGGCCTACCCAATTGAGGCCCCTTTCGAGGTCGAAGTAAATCCAACTGCATTAAAAGTGAGCAAGCTTGAAAAGCTGTTCAAGAGGGCTCAAGGCCTTAACTCCATTCCAGACATAGAGGATGGTTACACGGATTCGACAGTGACATTCCCAGACCGATTCAAGTGCCACATATAGACCGTTTTGATGGTTCTAGAGATCCTATGGTACATCTGCAGTTGTTCTCGGATATCTTACGACCAATGGGCCTCTCCAGATTACAAAAGCTATCTCTCTTCGATCGGACCCTGTCGGGTGTTGCGGCCATTTGGTATGCTAAGTTGGAGGACTCAGTGAAGAGGAGTTGGGAAAAGATGGCCGAGGCTTTTGTCGCCCAATATTCATACAACACGCAAATCGAGGTCACAACTCGTGATCTCGAGGTAACTAGACAAGAGCCGAAGGAGGGCTTCTCTGACTTCATAACCCATTGGAGAGCCAAAGCTTCTATGATGACCACCAAGCCAGCTGAGAAAGACCAGATAAGGATGGTCGTACGGAATCTGCAACCGAAGTTGATGTAGAGGATGATTGTCTTACCCCTTCCCACCTTTGCTGACCTTCACGAGATTGGGGTACAGATAGAAGATGCTATGAGACAAGGTCTGATTGACCACGAAAGGGAGTCACTCAAGAAGGGTAATGCACGCAGTTCGAATGCGACCACCAGTGGTGATGCAGCTGCAAGATCTTCTGAAGTTGGAATGGCCACCACCACTCTGAAAACAACTACCCCCTTTTGTTGGTACGTCCAATCTAAACCCCCAAACTTCGAACTATCTACCCTGAGGTAAGAGGGTTTTCACCCCATTTTATATGCCTTTGTCTAAAGCTTTAGGAGTCCTACTCAAGAAAGGACATTTGAAACCGTTAGAGCAATGGCCTCTACCCGACCCTCTCCCTCCAAAGCATGACCCGGCTAAATACTGTGCCTTCTATCAGCAGCACGGTCATGATACTGACTTTTGCTTCAGACTACGTCATGAGATTCAAGATCTCATTGACAACAAGGTAATAGCACCTCCAAAAAAACCAAATGTCAATCAAAACCCTCCACCTAGGTAGGTAAACTTCATCCAAACAACGACCAACCCGTTTGACCCCAGTATATACATCACCCCGGCCCATCTACCCAAGCCTGAGGTGTTCATTCCGGAAAGCATAGACTTATGCATGATGGATGCACTTGAACCCTAATCATCTCAAATCCATGAACCCACCACTTCTGAGCTGATGAGAATGATTGAAGATCTTCAGAGAACAGTGGCATATCTGGCCTTTAGGATATTGGCTCTGTCATCAACCACATCAGATGCCAGAAATTTCATGCCAAATGGCTCCCCAATCTTGGGGCGAGTTGCAATTAAAAATGAACAACCTAGAGCCATCCCAGGTCTAGGCAATGACATGTCGACAGCAACTGGGCTTCACTCTGATATAGTGACCCAATCCCTTGGCAAAGTGGAGGTGAGTGGTAAGAACAAGGTAGGGACAGGCATTGGGCCCTATGAACATCTTCAGTAGGTTGTTGAGGCTTTGATGGCCGAAGGACTGAACAAATAGCAAATGCACGTAGTTATTGCAAAAACTGTGGAGGACACTTTTGTCACTCAAGTTAGGGGCAGTTTGAATCAAGGGGCAAGCCGGGACAAGGGATGTCGTACTAGAAACACCCCTTTCAGTTCTAATCCTACACTCGGAAGAGATCGACAAACCCAGTCAACACCTGCTGACCCTTTCGCTGGTACATCCAACGCAACCAACTCACAACCTGCCAAATACCCATCTCCACCTTGAGGCCAAAGGGTGTTCACCCTACTATACATGTCTCTGTCAACGGCCTTGAGGGTCCTGATCAAAAAAGGGCATCTAAAGCCCTGGGAGCTGCGGCCATTATTGAATAAACTTTCTCCCTCCCATGATCTAGCCAAGTATTGTGCCTTCCATCAACAAGCCGGCCATGACACTGACATGTGTTTTTGTCTTCGCCATGAAATACAAGATCTGATTGACAACAAGGTCATTGTCGCATCAGGTCCTGCAAAGTCTATTGGCACTGGATCAATGAACTTGGGGGATAGTGTGATCATGTGATCGGGGGATGAACCACCTACGGATGGCGCTCAGTTTACTCCAGATATGGGGATGGCATGCACTGTTTTGAGAATACTGTTTATTTTACTTTCTGACTTGGGTATTGGGTCAATCTTGTTGTGTTGTATTGAGTCAGTCTTTTGTACTGAGTCAGTTGAGTCTGTCTTGTTATATTGAGTCAGTCCTGTTTTGTTAGAGTCGGGTGATTTCGGGGGTGTTACCTTGGACATCACTATCTTGTTTTGTGTTTGTCTTTTGCACTCTTTGTTTTGAGTTTGTTTTTGCCATGAAGCCAGTTGTGCCAGAAGATTTGAATTGAATGATAGTGCTTTTCACCTACTTATCTTCTGCCTTTAAGCCCAGTTGTGCCAGAAGATTTGAATGAAACGACAGTGCATTTTCACCTACCTTTTCTGTGCCTTAAAATCATTGCATTGACCTAAGTTTTTCAGAACTTTTTGAACACTATGATGAAATCAAAGAGGGAGGAATTCCTCGGGATTTGCAAAAATTTGACTAACTGAGAGAAAGAGAGGCATGCTAAGCCCTTAATGAATGAAATCATGTTTGTTAATGTGAGTACTAAGAAGGATCATGGCTTGATCCAGATTAGTTTTACACTGTCTTCACGAGCGACTAGTCGCTTTCTTAAAAGATTTCAAAAAATGTTTTGCATGGTCCCGCGAAGACCTGTGTGGAATCGCTCTTGAGATTGTGCAGCATAGGATCGCTCTCAGCCTCAAGATTCGACCCCTTTTGCTTTCAAACCTTGAACTTGGCTTCAGAATGTTTAACGGTCAACCACAATGTGAGGCTTGTATGGCCAGATTTAAAGCAGCCCATGAACTAGGGGTAATAAGGTTTTATGACATCAAAGGGGGGCCTGCCAGGCCATATTTGAAGCAGCCCTCGAACTAGGGGCAAGAAAGTCAAATCAAGAAGATCAGATGTTATCAAAGGAAGCTTGTAGAGCTAGATCAAAATCATCCCTTAAACAAGGGGCAAAAATGTCAGATGTGCTCGAAGAGCAAAAGATGAGTCATTTCTCAAGTTATCGAAGACTGGCCAGAAAGCCAAATTCCAGCAGCTGGAAGAAGAAAATTTATTGTTGAAGGACAATTGAGTTCCCATCCATAACACTAGGGGCAACTTTAGCCCCTATTGGATAGACTTCTATATCATCAGTGAACGGCAGCCATTCTCCCAGATTCATATGGCTTCGAGATCCTACGACCGATCAACATGGAGAAAGTTACACTATTCTGTTATTGAGAGGCTCGCTGGGCCGAAAACCCGGAAGGGAGACCCAGACAAAAGTTAGAGCAAGAAAAGAAAGAAAAAGAACAAAAATGAAAGAAGAAAAGAAGAAAATGAAAAGAAAAGATGAAAAGAAAAAAAAGAAGAAGAAAAAAAGAAAAGAAGAAAAGAAATGAAAAGCAAAGAAAAACAAAGCTCGCAAGGTTGAAAACCCGGAAGGGCAGCCTTGGCAAAAGTTAGAGCGCAAAATGAGAGGTTAATACCCGAGTGTACCTTAATCCGGAACTACGTCAGGTTTGATTCCCATCTTTGGGATATGTAGGCAACTTCATTCTGAAGTCCAGCCATAAACACTTCCAAATCGACTGTGTCCATGTAATGGTTCTGATCATCTTTGTTTTCTCTATATCCGAGAGTTCAGTGGTGATCGTCACTTCGAGGACTGATTACCGTGCGCTATGGTGCCATTCAGACAATGGGCAACTTTCTGTTGCCGTGCAGTGCCATTTAGACAAGGGGCAATTTTCCATTATTTTTGGATCTGAGGTTGTGCATCTCAAGAGTTAATTCCATGATGGGTCGAGCAGTGGCCATTTGCAAAAACAGTTGTTGAAAATTTTTAATGAGGTTGACTAATTCTCTCGAAAATTATTCCATTTTTCTCCAAAACTAGACCATTTCTTGGACCCAAAAAGGAAAAATTTTCAGTGCTCACAATCTGACTTGCATGATTTCAAATAAGAAAATCGAACAAGCATGTTAATCTAACTCTCATATTGGTCAAAATTGTTTTAGCAGAAGCCAAAAAAAAAAATGGTCAAAATGATGAACTAGGGGCACAGTCGAGTCAGGTTTTCTGTTTTTTCCTGTTGTCAACATACTTGCCAGAAAGGGCACAACGGAAGCTAACAGTAAAGGGCTGAAAGCTCTCACATCCTCCAAGCAACGAGGTATCAAGCTAAGTGCGAAGCACGAACTAGAATGGAGCAGGATATTCCACTCCCTCATCTGGACAGATCTGATCACATTCAAATTGGCCAATGGTATTGCCAACCACTGTCAGTTGTGGATTTACTGCACATCCTGTCGCAACCCCTCTGTGGGAAAACTCACAAGTTGTGAGTAAAAAAACAAAAAAAGGGAGAATCTAGTTGAATACTAGGGGCAAGAGCCCACAACTTCCTGTTTATCTATCAACCACCCAGGGGAGGGATAAAAAATCAAAGAGATTAAAGAATAGAGAGATGTGCGTTGAGAGAAAAAGTGAGGAAAGGGCTTTTTCAGAAAACAAGAGATTGAGTCCCAGAGTGATGTGAGAATCACAAATGAGAAACGGTAGGAAACAATACCCGAAGAAACTGGTTCCTCGTGAACTGAGAGGTCTTTTACTGGTGGTACATATCTGAGTGTTGTGTGTGCGTTTTTGTTTGTCTTGATTCTTGTTTTGAGTTGTTTCGAGTGTCAATAGATGTGTTAGGTTGTTTACCTTTTGTTTTCCGTTGTTGAGTCGTTTTGACTGTGGTTGGTTGTAGGCTCAATACCCGGTTAAGAACTCAGTTCTCGATTTCAAATTCAAATAAATCGTTTTGTGCTCAAAGTGCTATGCCGTTCTTTACATTTGTGCAAAGTAGGTTTTGTTCTTTCATAAAACTACAGGGTTCAACCCAAGTCATGTGAGAATAGTAAAACCAGGACCTATCTGAAGCTATATGGGTTCCAGACTGCAAAGCAAAAGAAAAGAGGGAAAATTGAAGCATCTGAGTTTGTTTTAACTTCAGAAAGTTTCGAGATTACATTTCGGATGTACCTCTTCAGGCCTTCTCAATGCTCCAAAGTATGAGTGTGCCTCTACCTCAAGCTCAAGATCAAATTTGCTTCAAGCCAGAATGGCAATCAGAAGTGCTCTCCTTGAGCATCATTTCCCTGCCAAAGGCATCTTAGCTGTGTTTGCAACGAGTTCCTAGGAGACCAATTGCGACGGTGGAAACTAGAGTTCGAATGGCTGATGCCTAGAATATAAAGGTTCGAGATTTCCGAGACTAAAGTCTGGTTTAAATATCCAGGGTTGTATCCCCAGCTTGAAATTTGTATGGAAGTCCCATAGGTTAAGATTGTAACGACCCTCGTTACCGATCACCGAATTATATGCTAATTATTGCTAAATTGGATTGATAACGAGTGATCATTGAATTAATTGAATTACTGAATAGACCGATTGAAATCGGAATTGAAATTGAATAAGTATATCTATTGAATTGCATATCGCATCTGTTGGATTGATAAAATATCTGTTCATGCTTATGCATTTAAACTGCTAATTGAAGGCCTTATCGGCGGCCGAATTAGGAATCGTTTAGTGTTTTGTGATCAGCATGATTTATGTGATTTAATGATATACTTATCTGGAAATTGATTAGGAATGATTAAACCGGAGTAAAATGAGCTAATTGCAAACTTAGGCTTAATTACCAAAATGCCACTATGAGTGGGCACTTGTTTAATCTATGATTAGAGCCTATACACTTAGAATCAAGAATTGCTCAGCCCTTTCTCTTCATCTTAGCCGACCAAACAAGGGAGTAGAGAGGGAGAGAGAGTTCATTTTGAAGATTAAGCTCAAATTGTCAAAAATTGCTAGAAGAACTTGGAGATTTGAAGCATAGGTTGCATAATCTAGCTTCCTTACCTTGAATAGAAGACTTAGGTGAGTGAAGTCATCATCTTCTTGTTGTCCTTGAGCTCATCTTGCATGATTCATGCTCCATTGTAGGATTAAACCATGATTTGGTGCTAAGGAGTTGATTCAGGCTAGAATTGTTGCATGCATGTTTATTTTGATGCATTTTGAAGTTGGATTCATCATGGATTGTACATGCATGTGCATGTTTTCATCAAAGACCATGTTTTCAGATTGTTCTCCAACTTTTAAGCTCTTTGGAGCAAGATTTGAAGATTGATTTTGGTTTAAAACTCAGGCCTTGCACGTTTTGAAAGAGTTCTTGAAAATGGTTTGAAATGTGGCTTTAATTGACCAACTCTTGGCCCTTGCATGTGCAAACTAGCTTTTGAAACTTGTAATACATTGAATTTACAAATGTTTTCCAGAAAATGGGCCCAAGAGGATCGAATTTGGGGCATCAAAACTTGATTTTGAGCTTGGAGGTCGAATCTGGATTTTCCAGATTTTGGCCGTCCTTCAGCGAAGTGCCGCTCGGCGAAACATCCTCCCAAAGATCTTGCTCAGGTTGCAGTCCGCTCGGCGAGTGATCTTGCCTTCAGCGGAGAATTCATGCATCCAGCATTTCGCACTATTCATCGATCCGCTCGGCGAAGAATGTACGCCGGCGGAGATTGTGTGTCACGCCGGCGAAGTGGGCCTTCGGCGGGGCCCTTTGTTTGCTTGCCCGCCGGAGGGGGGAACCCTGCGCTCGAGCGGGAGGCCCTGTTCACGGAAAATTCTAAAATATTTTCTAAGTGTGATTTTGCATCCTCATTCCATCCTAGGCATTCTTAGGCCTAGTTTAAGACATCTTAATGAGGATATGGATATAGAACACACCAAAGCAAATGTAGGGATTAAGTTGTGATCTTTTCCCATTATGAAACTTAGTGTGTTCAATCTGTTAACTGTATAGGGTTGGCAATTCGAGGAGACGCTCTAGCTACAGATAGCCCAAAACACTGTGAGTAACAATTGTATAAAGATACGTTCAAAAATGACTATTTTCTGAACTATTGACGGAATTGAAATGTTAATGAACTGTTTGAGAAACGGTTCCCTGTTTACTGAATGAATGTATATTGAGAATTATAATGTGATATTCTTGGCTATTATTGCACCTTGTTATTGTATTATTGTGGAAACATCTACCAAGTGTGCTATCGACGGACTATGAACGGATAGCCATTATTGTACATTGTTATCGCTATGGTGGAAACATTTCCTTGCTATCGACGGACTATGAACGGATAGCTATTATTGTACATTGTTATTGCTATTGTGGAAATATTCCTTTGCTATCGACGGTCTATGAACGGATAGCCCACCGAGATCTATGAGCGGGTGGATTTGTCAAGTGTGCTATCGACGGTCTATGAGCGGATAGCCCAACCGATCTATGAGCGGGTGGAATTTTGTATGCGATCTCTATGTTGGAATTACTCTTGTACTATTATGTCAATGAATGAATGAATGAATGACGGTTATGGTAAGGAGAGTCCCAAATCGAATGATTGATGAAGCGATTGAAATAATGATTTCTATTATTGAAAAGGACATTCATTCTTATCTCTTTATGCATTATGTTATTCATGGGCTTTAGCTCACTTTGCTCATATCTATATGTAGGTGAACAAGCACGGATCAAAGCTAGAGGCGTCGGGGTAATCCCGTTTTGTCAAGCCAACCACCATGCCTCGGCATTGTGAGGTTCCTAATGTGTCAAGCTAAAGCTAGGCGTATAGTGTTTCCCCGCATCTTGTTTTGGCTATATTGTAGTGATGGGATATTTATGCAGTCTTTGTCTTGTATAAGGGATTAAGTCCCTGATCCACCGACTGTTATGGATATGTATATTGTGTATGCCATTTTGTACTGTACTGTCTTATGCATGTATGAATGAGAAATGTTTTTGGCATCTAATTTCATGACTCATTGAACACTATTCATTTATTGTTTTGGCTTCCGCCAGGCCCTGAACTCTGTTTATATTGGTTGATTGTTAAGCAGGCCTTTGGTAATCACGGATTACTGGCAGGTTACGGTGCTAAACCCATAGGGCCGGGTTTGGGTCGTGACAAAGATAGCATGTATGCACCTCAATTCTGGATACTGAACTAACCTAGTCTGTCACCCCGTTGGAGAATAGGGAAAGTTGTGAATATGGTCAGGAAAAAAAGTAGCATCCAAAGCGTTTTACGTGAAGAATCCTTTTCAGCATTTCAGAACCTTTATACTATGAGTTGAAGGAAAGAGTTTGAAGAACACAAGAGGAGATCCCCGTCAGAGTAGAGCGGTTCATCGCCACTCACCCCATGAGGTGCTTTCTAAAGCGCCGCTATGTTTGTTTATTGCATTCCTTAAACATCATGCATTGTATTTCATTGTACCTATTAAGTTTCTTTCTCATTCATGCACGATATTATATGTACGGTTCATTCAAAACTGATGCGTACGGTTCATTCAGAGAAGTTCCGCACAAGATCATTTATGTCTCGGTAAGAGAACACTTTGTTCACTAAGTGTATCTATCACACTCTCTTCACTTAGTGTATCTATCACACTTTGTTCATTTAGTGTATCTATCACACTTTTTTCACTTAGTGTATCTATCACACTTTATTCATTTAGTGTATCTATCACACTTTATTCACTTAGTGTATCTATCACACTTTGTTCATTTAGTGTATCTATCACACTTTATTCACTTAGTGTATCCATCACACTTTGTTCATTTAGTGTATCTATCACACTCTCTTCATTTAGTGTATCTATCACGCTTTGTTCACTTAGTGTATCTATCACTTTGTTCCTTTTGTGTATCTATCGCACATGTTCACCTTTTGTGTATCTATCGCACATGTTCTCCTTTTGTGTATCTATCGCACATGTTCACCTTTTGTGTATCTATCGCATATATTCACCCTTTTGTGTATCTATCGCGCATATTCATTTTTGTGTATCTATCGCACATGTTCATTTTTGTGTATTTATCGCACATGTTCATTTTTGTGTATCTATCGCACATGTTCTCCTTTTGTGTATCTATTGCACATGTTCTCCTTTTGTGTATCTATCGCACATGTTCATTTTTGTGTATTTATCGCATATACTTATCTTTTGTGTATCTATCGCACATACTCACCTTTTGTGTATTTATCGCACGTATTCACCCTTTGTGTATCTATCGTACATGTTCACTTTATGTATCTATCGCACATGTTCATTTTTGTGTATCTATCGCACATGTTCTTTGTGTATCTATCGTACATATTCACCTTTTGTGTATTTACCACACATGTTCACCTTTTGTGTATCTATCGCACATATTCACCTTTTGTGTATCTATCGCACATATTCACCTTTTGTTTATCTATCGCACATGTTCTTTGTGTACCTATCGCACGTGTTCAATTTGTGTATCTATCGCACATACTCACAGTGTGCATCCATCGCACATCTTCACTCTGTGTATCTATTGCATTTAACTTCATACGCCTTGGGCGCTGTTGTTCTTTCTTCTCGCGCGCACGGCGGGTTAGACCTTCTTTGGTTAAGAGCATTCAGAACGTGTTCCAATGCTTATACCACTCCTTTTCCGTTTCCATGCAACGCGTCGGAATCTTGTCTGAGACCTCGGGTGTACCCAAAGGTTGCTTTTGGCCTTTCTTGCGTAAGGCGCAGTGAAGATTGCTTTTTTTTTTTTTTCTTACATCATTTCTGCTGAAATGTGTGAGACTGTAGTTCCTTACTCGCTTGCTTAAAATGTTGTATTTATCTTGCATAAATGCTTCATTACAGCCCTCTTTACATAATCATAAGTTATGCTCTTGCATTGTGCATGTCCTTTGCATTTTGCCCCTGCCTGCGGGTGCATCTGCTTTGTTATCTTGCCACTTTGTCTAAGTCTTTGGCCTTGTCAAAAATGGGTCATCTCGGGGCTTTGACATTCACTTCTGTCATTTCATGACATCCGAGTTCTGTCAAAGAGGGGCAACTGTAGGCACCCCATCTTTGACCAACCTCAAGACTTTGATGTCATTGTTTGTGCACTCGGTGATTGTGCATGTTTATGCTCGTTATGAGTTTCCGAAGCTTTCGGTTGAATGCCTTGTCTCGGGACCTCTTGACTCTCTTCTTCTTGGTTTGTTTTTGGACCATACCTTGTTATTCTTTGCCTGGAGGGAGGGGAGGACTTGTCGGCCACTTTTGGCAGTTGTAGGCCACTTTTTCCTCTTGTCGGCCACTTAGAGTGGCTGGTAGGCTAGTGGAAGTGGTCGGTCGGCCACTTGAAGTGGCCGGTCGGCCACTTGAAGTGGCCAACGGCCATTTTTCTGTTTTTGCAGATATGTTTGGTGCCAACTGTGCCAGCTGTTGTGCACAGAATGCATCGTCCATACACGTGTATGGAGGGATGGTAACAAGCTTCTAGCTTATCAAACAAGCTTGAGGCATGTAATTCTATATAAGGGGAGGTGCCTCCCCATTCTTGAGGGTTTAGAAAAATTTTGTAGACAAAATATCTCTCTCTCTAGATTTCTCTCTCTCTCTCTCTCTATATATATATATATATATTGTGCGTAGAAGTGTATTTTCTTTGCATTTTTGTACACAACCCTCTTAGCCAAACACCCTTCCTTGGAGCTGAGGTTTGTGGAGGCTTGTTTGGAGCTTTTTAAAGCTCGTTTTGGCTCAGAAAAGCTACTAGTTTTGCTGTTCTTCAAGGGTAAGCCATATTGTCTTTGAAGCTTTGTTTTAGTTGCCTAATTAGCCACCTTTGCATGCTATTTTAGGTCTAGCTTTCAACTACAAAAACCTTTTTTTAAAGTGTTAAAAATGGTAGTTTAAAGTGTTTTTGGAGTTGGGGGTGTTTCACCCTCTTTGGTGGCTTATTTGCTAAGCTTCTTGCCTTCCTTTAAAGCTTTTGAAATTATCTTGTTTTGGCCTTTTAACCACTGAATTCCAGAGGAATTTTAGTGGTGAAAAACTTGTTTTGAGGTCCCAAATAGGAGGGGGTGGTCCCCCTTCCTCTTGTCTTGTTAGCATGTGTTGTTGGCCTACCAAATGAGCATGTGTTTCTCCATTTTTGAGGTTTAGTTTGAGCATGTTTTTGTGACTTTTTGGACCTACTATAACTCTGTTTTTGGCTGGTTTGGTCACATCTTGCATGCTTCATACACTTGTAGTGTAATCCTACTTGCTAGCCTAACATGCTTCATGTCTTAATCGATAATTCTAGCATGTATTGGCTCTACTCCAGCATGTTTTCAGCCATTATTTAACATGCTTTAACTCTAATTTTAGTTGGTTAGGTCACCTCTTGTTTGGTTCTAGCACTTGTAGTGCAATCATGCTCATTAACCTAGTGTACTTGGTGATTTGGCTTCCCATTCTAGTTTATTTTGGCTACACTTCAACATGTTTTTGGCATTGTTTTGACATGCTTTAGGACTGTTTGAGTGGTCTTGGTCATGTACGGCTTGTCTTGTATGGCTATAGCATGATAGGTTTTCATAGTCTTGAGTTTTGAGACCCCTAGCATGCCTTATTTGTGATGTTTGTGTGATATGACATCATTTGGTATGTAATTTCAGAGCTTATATCTTTGTCATGCTTCCACTTAAATCACTCTTTAAGTGATTTTTCATAGTTGAGCTTTGTGCCTTGCTTGTGAGCCATCAAATGAGCATGCTTCTCTTGCTTTTTGAGCTTAAGTTTCAACATGATTAGGCCACTGTTTTGGCATGTTTAACCTTTGTCCGGGGCTGGTTTGGTCATTTGTGTGGTATTGCATGCCTATAGTGTTATGCTCTTTGCTTGCTTCAATGCTTTCGACTCCGAGCATGTCTTGCAGGCATCATTTTCATGCTTTGTTGTCATTTAGCATCATATTTCAATGCTGGAATATGTGCCATTGCATTCCATCTTTTATTTGTCACATCACTTTCGAAAGTGGTCTTAAGTCCTTTGTTGGTTTGAGCACGAAATTGAGGCGTCTATGCCTAATGGTTTTAGCCTTCTCTTGAGGGTTTCTACTAACCAACGGTATGATGCTTCTTTCATGCTCAAGGCGCTTGTGGCTTGGTCCGTCTTTCCAATTAGAGGACTTCTCACTTTTGGACAAATCAATTAAAGGATTAATTAGTAAGCTTAAAATGTGTAAGCAAAATTGGACCAAGTGAAACATGCCAAGATAACATGTTTGTGTTGTATTGCATGTGTTTGGATCGGACGTTAATCAAAACACAAGAAATGAGAGACGTTTCATACTTGAAGTGATGAAACGTGCCTCATTTCTTAGTCACCGACACCCTTGATCGTGCATGATAGGGTGGAGGTTCATCAAGTCTTACTTGTGCATTCATTAACTTGTACAAACTTGGCTTCTCAGCCATCGTGCATTGTGATGCTCGTTTGGTGGCCCAAGAGTCGAGTACTACACTACTTTGAGCTTGAGAAATGATAAGGAGGGTGGTTGTGTACACATATTCTGCAAAGACCTTGCTTTGCCTCTATTGTTCCCTGTTTGCAGCAAAATTGGAGAATGTAGAAGCAAGTGGCCAACTGGCCAGAAAAAGTGGCCTACAGCCTCTTTAAGTGGCCGACAGTTCTTAGGCTCAGAGGTGGTCAGAAGTTGTTCTAGTTCTGGAGCAAAAACAGCCTGGAGATTGGTTCGGTATTCAGGAATCAAGGCGAATGCAAACAGAGGCAACCGGTGGCAAGGTAACGGACTTTCAGGAGGAAGCGGAGCAACTGAGCATGCATGCATCCCTCACTTCCCGAGGCCGTTCATTTAAATTGCTTAGCTAATTAGCTAGTTAGCTTAGTCTTTTTTGTAATTAATTAGTTAAGTGTTTAATTAATTAATTCGGTTTGTAACTAATTAGCTTAGATTAGCTAGTTATTCAATTGTGTTGTAATTAATTAGCTAGAATAGTTAGTTAATTAGTTGGTTTGTAATAGTTAGCTTAATTAGTGTAGCTAGTTAGCTCTCTTTCATTCAGACCCTCCGTCGAGAGGGCAAATGTTGTAATAAGTGTGCGCGTGTGTGTGAATGTCTTCCAACCCCACGTCTTTCTCCGTTTTATTTATCAACTTTCGGTGGTTAGTTTAGGGTATATTTTAATTAGCATACCTTATGCTTTGCATGCGTGCATCATTTATTCGTCTTGCATGCACCGAGCTCGGCGCATCATTCAAACTGCATTGTATTTCAATACACTTTCTTGAATATGTGTTCCAAAGCATGTTATTAAGTATTGCATTCATATGCCATCTTAGATAGCCGAGCCTATTAGTTGCATTATTACATGCGTTGCATTAGGCATCTTCGACATAGTTAGGATCATGCATGATTTCTAACTAGTTTTCTATTTTGGCTCGGAGTACACTGCCAGTGTTTACGCTTTAGCATACTTGCATGTTTAGCATGATTGCCATGAGGCTATTTGCTTAAATGTTTAACTGCATGAATGCCTGTGGATGAAGGCTTTATTACTTGAATTGGAACAGTTCATCAAAATGTGAGTTTTAAGCCCACTTGAAGTGGCAAATCATCATGTTTTAAGCCCACCTTGCACTACAAGAAAAATGACTTTTGACGACTAAATTTTTAGTCGCCAAAAGTCTACTTTTAGTCGCCGAAAGTCCAAATTTCACCTTCCCCGACGAAATTTTTTAGTCGCTATATTAGTCGCATATTTGTGGTCGGCGGAGGGTATTGGCGACTAAAATTTTTTTAGTCGCCAAAAATAGGTCTTTACCGACTAAAAAATTAGTTGCCAATAGTGTTTTTCAGTTTTGGAAATAATACATTTAGCGACTAAAAATTAGTCGCCAATAGTGGTTTTCAGTTTTGGAAATAAAGACTTTTGGCGACTAAATTTTTAGTCGCCAAAATATTCAAGCGGAAAAAAAAAGTCCATTTTTTTGCTTCACGAAGTTTCAACCCCAACCATTCACATTCCGCCTTTTTGGCAACACCGCCCTCCACTATGCCACCACAACTTCACATGTACAAATCATAATATATATTATTTATATATTATATTATTAGGATTAATATAAAATAATAATATATACAAATATAATTATTTTAATTCAATATAATTAATTAAAAAATATATTATTTATTAAAAAAATTACAGCACTTTTGGCGACTAAAGTTAGGTTTAGTCGGCAAAAGGCCTCCATTTAGCTACTAATTTACGTTTAGTAGCCAAAAAAATGACTTTTAGCGACTAAAGTTAGGTTTAGTCGGCAAAAGGCCTCCATTTAGCTAATAATTTCTGTTTAGTAGCCAAAAACATAACTTTTAGCGACTAAATTTAGGTTTAGTCGGCAAAAGCTCTCCATTTACCTACTAAATTTTTTTTAGTAGCCAAAAATACCACTTTTGGCGACTAAAGTTCGGTTTAGTCGGCAAAACCCTCCATTTAGCTACTAAATTTGTTTTAGTAGCCAATAATCTGCACTTTTGGCGACTAAACCATTTTAGTCGCCGATTGTCCTACTTTCAGCGACTAAATTTCATTTTTTAGTCGCCAAAACCTGATTTTCTTGTAGTGTTGTTTGGTGGCAAATCTGCGTTTTAGCCTACTTGCGAGTATAAATTTGATCTACAGTTTCAATTGTTTTATTTTTTATCTTTTAATTTTTACATTTTGTTAATTTATCAAATATATAACGTTCATTAAAAATTTAGATGAAAATTAAGAGTAAAATAATTCATTCAAAAGAGAAAAATGATCTATCTAAAAAAAATAAATTATTCAAAATTGGACCCAATTCTTGTAATCACTTAAATGAGGGTGAATTAATTATTTTGTCTTTTAATTTCACGGAACTTTTTAAGAAGACATTTTTTAAGAAGACATTATTATTAATTGAATAAAATTGACACAATGTGTTCCAAATCGAGTGATTTAGTCTATACTTGTGTGTTGTGCGCATCACATAGTAAGTTAGCTAATAATCGAGTAAAAACACATGTGTTTTCAAAATAACATATCATGCTTAGTAGAGGTCGATCCTTTGATCCGGCGAGCGGTGGTGCTCATTTCATGACCTTCCCCCCTCATACCCAAGTTCTCGAGCCGAGACAACTTTGGTGATGACAGACATGTGGCCTTTGGTGTGAGTTAGGGTTTCCTAAATTTCCCAAAACAAAACATTTAAGTGGCGACTCTGTAATCTGGTAAAGCAATCTATGTTTTGCGCGTTTTTTGGTTAAAATCGATTTTCCAAAATGATTTTCCAGATTTGGATGCTTTGGTGATTTATCAGTCTTACATTGCACTTTGTGATATTAAATACAAAACCGTGACAGGAGTCCGAACTGTAGGACCAATTCGAGCTCTCTCCGAAAGGGGGGGCGCGAGGAGAGAGTTCGGGCGGTCTACAATTTCTGGCAACTCTGCTGGGAATTTAGAGAACTTGACTCGAACTCATAATATATTGTCTTATCTACACTTTTGTATTTCTTTGCATTGCATTTGCATTGGTGCGCTTAAGTCATAGTGTTTGCCATCTGCTATTCCAAAACGGTTTGCCAGAGGCTTGTTTGGAAAAGCGTGTCATAAGGCTTACCAGTTACGGGCTCTGCCACGATGGAAACGCAAACCTCGGTTTACTACTATTACTACAATCTTGGATGTTTACGACTATTACCACAATGGTTATGCCGATTCGATTAGAAACCTTTGCAATGATCCCTCAAGCTCAATTGAATTACTCGGATTGCCAATTGATTCGCAAGTGGTTGCGCCGATTTGATTAGGAAAAAAATTAAACATATAGATATAATTTAGAGGGAATATTGAACAGATAGATAAAAAAATTTGAATAGATAGGAAAAAATTTTAAACAGATAGATATAAATTTGAATAGATAGTCAACGAAAAGTCAAACAAATAAAAAAGTCAATGGGTAAAATTGAAAACAAAATATTCTCTAGGACCTCTCACCAAACTATTTTAGAAAACGTGGACTTCTCATCAACAAAAAAAATATATTTTGAACCTAAGGCCTTATACCTTCCTTTAGATTTATCACTAATTAATCCCCATTTTTAACACAATTTTAAATTAACAATTTCCCTTCAAGGAGAAAAATTTCAATGATATTATCATGAAAATGTTATAAATCTCAAATTTTTTACTAAATAAATAATCAAATATCTCGTATAATCATGACAAATATTTAATAATTTATTTAGTAAAAAATTTGATATACTAATATTGCGATTCAACGTGTTTGCATTGGGTTTGTGGGTTGCAGATCTGGCGTGACACGTGCTCCGTTTTAACACGTTGATGATTTTATCCATTTTATATTCTGAGACGTAAACGAGACCGTTTTGCACCACGGGTTCCACGCACCAAATTTGCCATGTTTCATCAGCAATGCTATATTGTAGGGAGAAACTGTAGGAAGATGTACATGATTTATCTAGATTTGTTTTTGAGAAGCCTCGTTTGGGGAGTGGTTATTTTAGCTAAAAAGTCAAAAAGTTAATTAAAACTAGTCACATCACCTCTCTACTTTTCTGCACATCTTTTCGTAAAAAGCCAAAAAATTACTAAAATAGCCTGTTCCCAAACGAGGCCTAATTTAGTTTGTCAATAAATCTCTAATCTTATCCATCAATTTTTTTTTTTTTTTAAGTAATTGTATGATGTAAATTAAAATTTTATAGTGTATCTTTTATAAGACTCGAATTTTTTATATTGATGGGATATTAATGAAATTCATGCAAAATTCATTGAAGATTTTGTTTCACTTTAATAGATAATTAAGTTGATAAGTAAAAAAAAAATCAATTAATTTATGATTTATCTTTTATTTATATGTTAAGGTTGAATGGATATGACTTTTCTTCTATCATACTAAAACTAAATAAATATGAGTTTTATTTTTATTTTTATTTTTATTTAAATTTAGTAATAAATATTAGTTTCAATTTTAAATTAAAATATGACAATTTATAACAATTGTTAAATAAAAAAATTATACATATCTTGGCTATTCCAGAATTAAAATTCTAGTTTCAACCCTACTTATAAATATATATAAATTGTGATTTCTCAAATTTTTATATATTAACTTACATATATTAATGAAAATTTATAAAATTTTAAAAAAATAACTTTCATATATTTCTAAAAATTTATATAAATATGAAAAATGATTTGTAGCACTAAAAAAATGACACTAATGCCCCTAATTTCTATTTTGGGTAATTGTTTTTTTTTTTTTTTTTTTTTTTTTTTTTTTTTTTTGCCTTAACTGTTTTTCTGTTTTTTCATTTTGGGTAATTTTGGGGCATTAGTGCCCCCAATTTCGGGGCACTAATCAGCTTTGTATAAATATATATGATGTCCATTTACACACTTAAAAATTATCCATCCAGCAATTATACTGACAAAGGGGCAGCAAATCCAGATATTACAAGAACTAGGTACACGACAAGACACAGACCAGCTCATGGAATTCATCAGCAATTATTCTATTAAACTTGTTTGCTGTGTTTAGCTAATGGAAAATATTTTCTAGTTTTATAACATGAGTTTTAAAAGAATTTTAATGAATTGGATTTAGGGCCGGCCGTTGGGGGGGTTTAAGGCAAATTTTGAAAATAGAGGGCTCTTTTACATTGAAAAAAAAAAATTCATGAATAAGATGATAAGTTACAACTTTTTTATTTGTTTATAGTTACAAAAAAATTTACTTGCACATAAAATCATTAAAATTATAAACAAAACATTTTAGTAAAACAAAATTAGAGCAAAAAAATTAAGAAAAAATTATTCAATTAAAATTGATACAGACCTAGGTAAAAAAATTAGGATAAAATTATTTATTCCACTAAAATCTAATAGATAAAGAAGGTAAAAAATATTTAAAAAAATAGGGCTCATATATTGTATGTATTATTTTTCTTGGCCCAAACACTTTTTTTAATATATATTTTCATTTTAATAAATATGGGTCAAACTACTCTTATAAATAAATATGTGTTGAATCATACATAGATCAAATAAAATATTTTGAAACTCTTTAAATTAATCCTAAAACCAAAAAAATAAAAAATAAAAAATTGAACCTAAAACATTTTACTAAATTTAAAAATCCTATTTTTAGACTAAAATTTTCAAGCCTAAGCGCAGGTCTTACTGGCATTAGCATAAGGCGGCCCTAATTGGATCTTAATAGCTTCCCTGTATAAGATTTGTCATAAACAAATATTATGACAATTCGTCGCCACTAACAACATGGCCAACTGTGGTGACGAATGTCGAAAACGATCCTCAATCGCAATTGGTCAGAAATAAATATTATCAAGCCGCGTGATAATTCGTCGACACTATAGCTAACTGTGGTGATGAATGTCGAAAACGACCCTCAATCGCAATTAGTGAGAAACAAATATTGTGGTGTTTTAGGAAATTAATAAATTTTTTTTTTTTTTATATTAAAAATAATAAAGAATCGATATAATTTTAAAAAAAAATTAAAAAAGTAACTTTTTCTTATGTTACCAAAACGCTCCATTATCAAACCGTGTGACAATTGGTCTTATTTATTTTTCAACTCAATGCAACTTGGGAGCTAAAGGTAAACATTGGTTAGATCTCAAGCTTAACTTTTCACTGGGAGTCATCTGTTTTTCAGGGATTGCGTTCACAGATTCTATCCGACATTTATTTGATTTAAAACTTTGCGTGGGACTGGACATCTAATCATTGTGAAAAAAAAAAACCATCCATGTAAATTTCGTCACCACTGACGTCATGTTTCCATTCCTAGCTCTACTCTTCATGTAGATAAAAACCTGTGTAACACAATTCAAGTTCACACTCACTTCACTTCAAACTCACTTCACTTCAAACACTCAAAAAAGTTCCTAAAATCTGTATACCGATATATCAATTGATATT
The DNA here is from genome assembly GCA_025200525.1 of Camellia lanceoleosa. NCBI lineage: Eukaryota > Viridiplantae > Streptophyta > Magnoliopsida > Ericales > Theaceae > Camellia > Camellia lanceoleosa. Next base: position 678,595 of record JANUSC010000092.1, read on the forward strand.
GACTGATATGGATCATCAGCGAATCCTCATGGTGACCTTTCCCGGGCAAGGCCACATCAACCCATCTCTCCAATTTGCCAAACGCGTCATAGCAATGGGCGTCGAGGTCACCTTCCTAACCGCCTTCTCCGCCCTCAATCGCATGTCGAAAACCACCCCTAACCCACAAGGCTTAACCATGGTGGGTTTCTCTGATGGCTACGACAATGGCTGGAAAGACACCGACGATGCCGATCACTTGATGTCTGAGCTCAAGAGACTTGGTTCGGAGGCTGTTCGAGGCGTCGTCACTTCCAGCTTCGAAAAAGGCAAACCTTTTAGCCGAGTGGTCTACACCACTCTCTTCCCATGGGTAGGCAAAGTGGCTCATGATCTTCAAATCCCATCAACTTTTCTATGGATTCAACCAGCCACAATCTTGGATGTTTACTACTATTACCACAATGGTTATGCCGATTCGATTAGAAGCCTCGGCAATGATCCCTCAAGCTCAATTGAATTACCCGGATTGCCACCTCTCGCCAGCCGAGACCTCCCTTCTTTTCTAGTTGCTGCAAACGTGTACGATTTCGCTGTTCCAATGTTCAAAGAACACCTAGAAGTACTGGATGAGGAAACCAATCCGAAAGTACTCATAAACACGTTTGACGCATTGGAAGATGAACCCTTGCGAGCTGTCAAGAAGCTCAACTTGGTTGCTGTGGGACCGTTAATCCCATCGGCTTTCTTAGATGGAAAAGACCCATCAGACACTTCTTTTGGAGGAGACTTGCATCAGAAATCAAGTGATTATATGGAATGGTTGAATTTAGAGCAAAAAGAATCGGTGGTTTACGTATCGTTTGGAAGCTTCTCTGTGTTGTCGAAGCAACAAATGGAGGAGATTGCGCGAGGGTTGTTGGAAAGCGGCAGGCCTTTTTTGTGGGTGGTGAGGCCTGAGCAAAATGGAGAGGAATTGAGTTGTAAAGAGGAATTGCGGAAAAAAGGGATGATAGTGCCGTGGTGTTCGCAAGTGGAGGTTCTTTCGCACCCATCTTTGGGATGTTTTGTGACTCACTGTGGGTGGAATTCGTCCTTGGAGAGCTTGGTTTCGGGGGTTCCAGTGGTGGCTTTTCCACTTTGGTCTGATCAAGGAACAAATGCGAAGCTTATTGAAGATATGTGGAAGACTGGGGTGAGAGTGGTGAGAAATGAGGAAGGGATTGTTGAGGGTGGTGAGATTTTGAGGTGCATAGAATTGGTGATGGGAGGGGAAGAATTGAGAAAGAATGCTAAGAAGTGGAAGGATTTGGCAAGAGAAGCTGCGAAAGAAGGTGGATCGTCGGATTTGAATCTCAAGGCTTTTTTGGAAGAAGTCAGAGAGTGAACGAGCTGCGAACGAAAATGATCCTATTTAATTGATAAGATAACGTTGATTAATCGTTCAAACGGTCCTGTCTGATTGATTAGATAATGTTGATTAATCGTTCCATACTATTTTGTTGTGTTTTGTAATTGTTGTGTTTTGTAATTTTTGTGTATCACTTGTGGATCAATTATTTGATACATAAGGTATGTGCAAGGTAGATTTTCCGTTGTATACTATATTGTTGTATCTCCTTCTATACTATATTGTTGTATCAATTAGCACACTATTGGTTTATCGGGTTTGAAATTTCAGTGGAAATAAAATAGTTATTAATTTTTTATAATTTTCAAAAAGTCGTGCAGTACATTGTTGTAATAACCCCGACCCGTAATTAACTATTAATCGGTAATTAGTGATGCTAATTAAGTGAATAAGAATAATTACGGGATTAATACGTAATTTGCATCGTAATTGGCCATCTAACTGTCACCTATAAAAATATCTGCTTAGAATCCCGCTTTAAAATGAAAATTGAAAGCCTTATCGGCATCCAAACCCGGAATTGTTTATATCAATATGTTAATTGAAATTTTTAGAACCTTATGGCATATTTAATTAAAAGGTGATTTGGTATGATTAAATTTGATCAATTGATGGTAAATTGCAATGGTTGGCCTTAATTACCAAAATGCCACATGAGTGGCCCACTTCATAAACATTTTGAGCCTTCATTTACATCATTTCATCAGCTCATTCTTGAGCAAATTCGGCTAGAGAGAGAGAGAGGAGAGAGAGAGAGCTTGTTTCATCTTGGTCTTGCTTAGAGACTTGGTAGATTGAAGAGGAGATTGAGTTTATAGCTTGCATTCATCAAGATTGTGCTATTACCTAGCTAATTCAAGGCTCTAGGTGAGAATTCAACCCTTAATTTGTGAACTTTAGTCATCTAACATGAGATTTCTTCAAGATTATGAGTTTAATCATGTATATGAGCTTAGAAGGAGGAGTTGTGTAACAATTCATGCATGCATGTGCATATCATGGAGTTTCAAGTTGTTTTCATGGAGATTCTTGCATGCATGTCCATATTATTGCTTTAGTCCATGAGTTTATCTTGTTTTCCATCAAATTACCAAGTTTAGTTATGTTTTGGAAGGTTTGTATTGGAAGAAGTTCTTGCATGTTGATTTCATGGGTCAAATTGGGATTTTGAGTTGGATTTTGAAGAAATGACAAGTCTTTGGGCCATGATTTCTTGTTTTAATTCTTAAAACATGTTATTTTATAAGTCTTCATATGTTTCCTTTATTTTGGGCCCAGAAAAATGAGTTTTGAAAGATTGAATGTCGAGTTTGAGCTTGAGGATGCAATCTGGAAATTCCAGATTTTGCAGTCTCGCTCGAGCGAAGGAGAGCTCGCTCGAGCGACCACTCTGAAGTCGTGCTCTCCACTCGAGCGACCATGGGCTCGCTCGAGCGTAAATTTCATGCTCCCAGAAGTTTTGCAGAATTTACAGATCGCTCGAGCGAAGGAATGTGCGCTCGAGCGACCACTCACATCTTTCCATGTCCGCTCGAGCGAGGAAGTCTACGCTCGAGCGGAGTGTCATTTCTGCATGCTCGCTCGAGCGAGGAAAGCTTCGCTCGAGCGAGGACCTAAAATTCTGAAAATTTGCCTAAGTGTTCCAAGGCATGTTTTGGCATCCTCATTGCATCGTAGGCATTCATAAGCCTTAATTAAGCTATAGTAATGAGGTTATGGGCTAGAAACACACACTAAGAAAAGAATGTAACAAGATATTGAATAACAAGTGTGTGTGAGTTGAACATTGAAATAAGTATGAATCACACTAAGAGATTGCAAGGGTGTGTGTGTGTTTTAAGTCATGTGTTAAGAATGAACATGAACCAACGTAATGAAAGCTAAGCCTTAATGGCCACATGAATAAGTAATGATAAGATTCGTTGGTGCTATGTATTTTGTGATTGTAGGTCAACGTCCAAGAAGTGCTTGACCATCTACGGAATCACTGTGAGTAACGTTATCGTAAAGATACGTTGATATGAAATTATGTTCCAAATGTGATATATCAAGCTATGATTTCTGAAATGATATATGTTTCTGTGAACGAAGACCCATGTTTGAAATCTATTATGGCATCCATAGATAGTCCCAAGTCATGGGGGGCAGCATGAAAATGCGGGTCCATGATATTTACGAGATCTCGTTAGCCACTTCATTGTGGTGTTTGTTTAATCGGTGTCCGGGACCGGTTACTCTAGTCGGAAGACGTTTTGGATGTGTGATTTGTTCTATGGAATATGTCATTACTATGTTCACATATGAGATGATTATGTTGATGCTATGATCTGTTTTATACATATAAAATGTTCGGATTTCGTTTACTAACCTCTTTACCTTAATGTTATTCACTGGGCTTTAGCTCACTGTTTGTATATATACATATATTATAGGTGAGCATTCTGGAGTGCAAGCCCGAAGGTTTTGTGGGGGATTGTGTTTCTGTTGTCAGCCAGCCATTGTGCCTCACGTGGAGGTTCCCGAAGTGTCTTGGGATCAAGTTTTGTTTAGTCTGTTATGCATGAAACTTATGTTAATTATGTTGGCTGTACATTTGTGTAAGTGTGCGGTATAATATAATGTATGGTTGACTCATGGTTATGTGTAAATAAAGTTTTAAATTATTCCGTTTCATGTAAGTCAACACAACTCATTGGACATTTATATTTATGTATTTGCTTCCGCTAGCCCCTTATTTTATATTGAAGTCATCAGAGGCCGTAGGTAATCCAAGGATTACTGACCGGTTGCGATGCTAAACCTACAGGGGCGGGTTTGGGTCGTGACAATTGTGTCCATGTGTTGGGAGTTGGTTGGTTTCTACATGATCGATCCCATACTACATGGAGCCCGGATTCACGACGGCCCTTCTTGGCGGCCCTTCCTTGCAGCCCCCAAAACGACGTCGTTTTGGGGACAAATTTTCAAAAAAAAAATTCGCAGAGAAGAGAGAGGAACAGAATAACCTTCGTGCATCTGAATAACCCCGAATTATATACTGATTAAGGCTAAACTGAGCCGCTAATGACTGATAATTGAACTGATTAAAGTACTGGACAAACTGATTGGAATCGAAACTGAAACTGAATAAGTTTGTCTATTGAATTGCATATTGTATCTGTTGACTTATGTGATTATCTGTTTGATTCATATGTTTAAATCAGAAATTGAAGGCCTTATCGGCTAATCGGAGAACCGCTTAGTGTTTTATAATCAGTAGAATATTTGTGATTTAACGGTATATTTATCTAAAAATTGATTAGGAATGATTAAAGTAGATTAAATATTGATTAATGGCCAAGGTTGACCTATTTACTAAAATGCCACTTAGTGACCACTAACACACACACACTTAGAGACCTTATACATGTTGAATCAAATCCCTTCCTCAGCCATTTGAGAGCCTAGCCGACCAAACAGGAGGTTAGAGAGAGAGAGAGAGAGCTCATCTTGAGGGAATTGAGCTCAAATTGTTGGAATTGTTAGAAGGACTTGAAGAACTTGTAGGAAATTGGCATAATCTAGCTTCCACACCTTGAAATCAACACTCTAGGTAAGGAATTCATTGTCTTCTTGTTGTCTTTGAGCCTCATTTTGTATCATTCATGTCAATTGTTGAGTTAGAGTGCTAAGAGGTTGGATTATGTTAGAATTGTTGCATGCATGTTGAATTTGTTGGTTCTTGAGGTTGAATTCATGGTCAATTGGTGCATGCAAGCTCATATTCATATTAAGTCCATGATTTCATTGCATTTGCCAACTATGGAGCTTTTTGGAGCAAGATTTAAAGCTTGAGATTGGTTTAAAGTTCATGCATTGCATGTTTAAAGATTGTTCATGAAATGGGTTTGAATTTTGGATTTAATTGATCAACTCTTGGCCCTTGCATGTGCAAATTAGCTTTTGAAACTTGTTATACATTGTTTTGGGATGTGTTTTCCAGAAAATGGGCCCAAGAGGATCGAATTTGGAGCTTCAAAACTTGGTTTTAAGCTTGAATGTGAAATCTGCATTTTTCCAGTGCGATCCCGCCGAGGAAGGAGAAGGCCGAGCGGAGAAATCATGCTCCCAAAGATTTCTTCGACTGTTTCACACCGCCGAAGGAGAAAGGTGAGCTCGAGCGTAGAAATCGAGCATCCAAAGATCTTGCATCAAGTCACCGCCGAGCGGAGAATGTGAGCTCGAGCGGAGTATTGTGTGTCACGCCGGCGAGGAATGTACGCCGGCGGGGACCTTTGTTTGCTGGCGCCGAAAGCGGGAAACTCAAGGCCGAAATGAGACCCTGCTTTCAATCAAAATTTCGCAATTGTTTCCTATGTGCATCTTTGCATCCTCATTCCATCCTAGGCATTCTTAGGCCTAGTTTAAGGCATCTTAATGAGGATATAGACGAGAACACACCGAGGCATATTAGGAAGTTAATTATCATCCTTTCCAACTGTAAACTTAGTGTGTGTTCTATTTGTTAACTGCTTAGGGTTGGCTCACGGACGCCATCTAGCTCTTGATAGCCCAATCACCGTGAGTAATGATTGTGTAAAGATATGTTCAAAATGGTTATATTGTGATTCTTGAATCAATCTGTTTATTGAACCGATATTGTTTATTGAATGAATGTATGTCCTGATTTCGAATCAGACAGGCATCCTTAGCACCCATGTATTGATCGTTACTGAGCTCACGGTTCCTTTGTGGAACCATATGCATCGATTGATGGCCATCACTACCGTTGGGTCTATTAAGGCGGTCCTTTTGGACTCACTGTTTATAGGCTAATGGATGTACCACATATGATTGATTGATTGAAACACCGATCGATCAATTATCGAAGATTGAGATATCAGATAATGAATTGATTTCATTATCGTAAGGACATTCATTCATAACCTCTTTACACATTATGTTATTCACTGGGCTTTAGCTCACTGTTTATATATATATGTAGGTTCTCGGCCATGACCGAGCTAGGGCGTGGGTCATCCCTAGTTTTGTCACCAAATTGTGTGCCTCAATGAGGTTCCGATTTTGCCATGCTATGGCTTTGGGGTTTTGTTTCCCCCTGTCTGTCTCATGTGTCGTTTTGGGACTCATCAGATAGCTATCGACTGCATCTTGATCAGACGCTTCTCAAGGGATTAAATCCCTGCACTGAATGTTTGTAAATGAATGTATAGACTGTACCGTTTTTGAAATGTATGAATGCATGTTTGAATGAAAAATGTTTTTGGCATACAGATTTTCACAGCTCAATGGACACTAGTTATACTATATTGGCTTCCGCCAGGCCCTGTACTCTGTTTAATTGTATAACTGTTTAAGAGGGTAATCTCGTATTCTTGGCGATTCTGATTGCTAAACCCATAGGGCCGGGTTTGGGTCGTGATAGATTGGTATCAGAGCGATACTTAATCACGAGTTATACCGCACACACGTGTCCAAATGAGCTATAGAGTGTCCTAGAAAAGCGATTAGGACATTGCATTAGCATGAAAAAGTGTGTGCTTATGATTGACTGAATGTATGCTAATTCGTTAAGTAATTGACTGCTAAGGTGATAAACTGTCAACGCATACAACTGCTTATGACTGGAACTGTTAAATTGTTTAATAGTACAACTGTTTAATGATAACTGTTATAACTGCTTATAGTGAAATGGATAACGTGAACACTGCGAATGAAACTGAACCATCATCTTCTGAGGCCAGAATGGCCAGACTTGAACAAATGATGGGATTGATAATTGAGAGACTGGATCAACAACCGAACCAATGGCCCCTCCTCCTCCTCCCTCCGTGCAGCGAAAATGTACTGAAATGTGAATGCTATTGAGGAGGACATTATTGCACTAACCCATAAGTTCAGCAAGATGAAACCGCCGTCCTTTCAGGGAGGCTTAGAACCGTTAAAGGCTGAAGCTTGGGTTCTCGAGACAGAAAAGTTGTTTGAAATGTTCCCGTGCTCCGAAGCTAATAAAGTACTGTTGGCAACCTTCACCCTTCAGGAAGAAGCAAGAAGGTGGTGGATGTTGACCCGTGATGCAAATGCTATTATAACTTGGGCTCAGTTCAAGGAGTCTTTCTTTGAAAAGTATTTTCCCCGGCATCAGTGAGACGTGAAAGTGACCGAGTTTGAACAAATTGAGAGGGCAATATATGTGCTGTTAGAATATGAGAAGAAATTCACCGAATTTGCCAGGTATGCACCACAAATGGTGGATACCGAATATAAGAAAGCCAGAAGGTTTGAAGGAGGCCTTAGTGCTGCGATACAGGATCGAATAACTATTTTGAAAATGCCAACTTTTGTGGGTGTTCTTGACCGGGCATTGATGGCCGAGATAAATATTGCAGCGGTGAAACGATCTGAGGCATCAACAACTGAATGGCAAGGTAAAAGGCAGGGTTTTAAGTTTAAGAAAGGCAAGCATAACCCAGCAACCAAGAAACAGAATACGGGGTCGACGACTAGCCCCAGCCAAGGGAGTGGGTTTACTCCACCCTGCTCTGTATGTGGCAACAAGCACAAAGGGGTTTGCTATCAGATTTCTGGAGCTTGTTTCAGGTGTGGCAAGGTGGGCCTGTAATTAAAGATCGCCCCTCTGCCCTTGAAGCCGTAGTAAAGGCACTAGCCGCATGACATCACCGCAACACCAAAACCGAACCCCAAAGCTATCGAAAGAGCCTATGAGGCGGGGCAGTGTTAAGCCCTAGTCTTGGGAGATGTTCGTAATACCGAGACCGTCGTCGTATTCTTTCTATTTGTGCTCAAAATGCATATGTATTGATTGATTCGGGGTCTACACATTCCTATGTGTCATATGCTTTTTCGCGAAAATTGAATAGACCCTTAGAACCCATGAACTATTGGCTAGCTGTATCATCACCTGTTGGGGGATCCATGACATGTGCATATATGTATCCTGCTTGTGAGATTATTGTTGGGGATATGCACCTATTTATTGATTTACTGCCATTGAATATCGATCATTTTGATGTAATATTGGGGATGGATTGGCTACAAAAATATCATGCTACCATTGATTGTGTGACAAAACAAGTTATTTTCCGTCCACCTGGTTTGCCTGAATTTGTATTTAGTGGAATTGGAGTGGTACCTCCCCCATACTTGATTTCTTCTGTGAAAGCTATGAAATTGATTAGAAATGGGTGTAAAGGGTATTTCTGTTCTGTATTGACTGTGTCTACTGATAGTGTTAAAACTGATGTGAATTGCATTCCCATAGTCAGAGAATTCCCAGATGTGTTTCCAGATGATCTACCAGGGGATTTGATTGACAGGGAGATTGAATTTACAGTCGATGTGATTCCGGGTACACAGCCGGTGTCTAAAGCTCCTTATAGAATGGCTCCAACTGAACTAAAGGAACTGAAAGTACAATTGCAGGAACTGTTAGACAAGAAGTTTATCAGACCCAGTACTTCACCGTAGGGTGCACCTGTTTTGTTTGTAAAGAAGAAAGATGGCTCATTGAGACTGTGTATTGACTATCGCGAACTGAACAAGGTAACTGTAAAGAATAAATATCCCTTACCGCGTATTGATGACTTATTTGATCAGTTACAGGGTGCACAAGTGTTTTCCAAGATTAATCTCAGATCGGGGTATCATCAATTGAAGGTAAAACCGGAAGATATTGCTAAAACTGCTTTTAGAACGAGGTATGGCCATTATGAATTTCTAGTTATGCCATTCGGAGTCACGAATGCCCCTGCTGCATTTATGGACCTTATGAACAGAATTTTCAAACCATACCTGGATGATTTCATTGTGGTATTTATTGATGACATACTGATTTATTCTAAGACTGTAGAAGAACATGAGCATCATTTGAGACTTGCCCTGCAAACCTTAAGAGAACAGAAACTGTATGCTAAATTATCTAAATGTGAGTTTTGGCTTGACCATGTTATGTTTTTGGGACATGTTGTTAGCAAAGATGGAATTTCTGTTGATCCACAGAAAATTGAAGCCGTAGTGAACTGGCCTAGACCAACAAATGTGACTGAAGTCCGAAGCTTTCTAGGATTGGCTGGATATTACAGAAGATTCGTTAAAGACTTTTCTAAGATTGCCTTACCACTGACTCAGTTGACACAGAAAGGGGTATCATTTGACTGGACTGACCAGAGGGAATCAACATTTCAAGAATTGAAAACCAGACTTGTGACTGCACCGATTCTGACTCTACCTTCAGGTACGAATGGTTATACTGTATTTAGTGATGCTTCTCATAAGGGTTTGGGGTGTGTTTTAATGCAGAATGGGAGAGTTATTGCGTATGCTTCCCGACAGTTGAGACCGCATGAAAAGAACTACCCAACACATGATTTAGAACTTGCTGCAGTAGTGTTTGCACTGAAAATTTGGCGTCACTATTTGTATGGAGCAACATGTGAAGTATATACCGACCACAAGAGTTTGAAATACTTCTTCACTCAGAAAGAACTAAATATGAGACAGCGGAGATGGCTTGAATTGATCAAAGACTATGACCTACAGATTTTGTACCATCCGGGAAAAGCCAACACCGTTGCCGACGCATTGAGCCGAAAGTCAATTGCCAACTTAGCCTGTTTGTTGACTGGACAGAAAGAATTGCTTCGTGATCTTGAAACATTTGAGATTGAAGTTGTTTTGAGAGAACAAGGTGGAACCATAGCTGCTATTTCTGCTGAACCAGCCTTGATTGAAGAAGTTAGAGTGAAACAGCAACTGGATGACTTTCTGAAAAAGATCATCGAAGAAAGAGATTCAAAACCGAGACCGGGATTCAGATTTGACAACAATGTTTTGAAATTTCAAGATAGACTGTGTGTGCCAAATGACACTGAACTGAAAAGAAGAATTCTACAAGAAGGCCACAATTCAAAATTGTCTATTCACCCGGGGAATACGAAAATGTACCAAGATTTGAATCAGAATTTCTGGTGGCCGGGAATGAAGAAAGAAATTGCCGACTTTGTGTCTAAATGTCTTCATTGCCAACAAGTTAAAGCGGAACATCAACGACCTGTTGGATTACTGCAACCCTTACCCATACCAGAGTGGAAATGGGAGCATATCACGATGGATTTTATCGTTGGACTACCTCGCTCCAGGAAAGGTATGGACTCTATTTGGGTTATTATTGATAGACTGACTAAATCTGCACACTTCCTACCTGTCAAGACAATTTATGATGCGGATAAATTGGCTGTTATCTATATTGATGAAATTGTGAGATTGCACGGAGTGCCTGTATCTATTGTTTCTGACAGGGATTCGAAGTTTACATCGAGGTTGGCGAGCCCTCTGATTGCATTAGTCTTGAATTGAAATTTGAGTAGTGCCTATCATCCTCGAACAGACGGACGATCGAAAGGACCATCCGCACTCTAGAGGATCTCGAGAATGTGTGTCCTTGATTTTCAGGGAAACTGGGAAAGTCATTTGCCGTTGGCTGAATTCGCCTACAACAACAGCTACCATTCGAGTATCGGTATGGCGCCTTTCGAGGCATTGTATGGCAGAAAGTGTAGATCTCCAATCTGTTGGGCAAAAGTTGGAGATGGGCCGTTGCTTGGGCCCGAGATTGTTTATGAAACAACCGAGAAAGTGAAACCGAGCTGTAGCGCACCTGAGTAGACAGAAAAGTTATGCGGATGTCAGAAGACGGGACAGAGAATATGAAGTGGGTGATCACGTGTTTGTGAAAGTGACACCAATGAAAGGCCAGACTCGCTTTGGAGTCAAAGGCAAGTTAGCGCCACGGTATGTCGGACCGTATCAGATTATTGAGAAACTCAATCCGGTGGCGTATCAAGTTGCACTCCCTCCTGAAATGGAGCATATGCACAACGTCTTCCACATTTCGATGTTGAGAGACTATCTTCGAGATCCGTTTCATGTGATTGAGCCTACTCGGATAGTGCTTAGTGATGATTACACTTACGAGGAACGGCCTATACAGATTGTGAACAGACGGATCAAGAAATTGATGAACAAAGAGATTCCGTTAGTGAAAGTTGACTGGCAGAATCACGGTGGTGTGTATGCCACTTGGGAAAGGGAAGATGACATGATGAAAAGATATCCTGATTTGTTCCCACTGGATCCTGTTTTCCTCCAGACTGAAGGTAACTCGAGTTTAGAGGACTAAACTCCTTATAAGGAGGGGAGGCTGTAACAACCCTCGTACCGTTTACCGAATAACCCCCGAATTATATACTGATTAAGGCTAAACTGAGCCGCTAATGACTGATAATTGAACTGATTAAAGTACTGGACAAACTGATTGGAATCGAAACTGAAACTGAATAAGTTTGTCTATTGAATTGCATATTGTATCTGTTGACTTATGTGATTATCTGTTTGATTCATATGTTTAAACTGTAAATTGAAGGCCTTATCGGCGGCCGAACGGAGAACCGTTTAGTGTTTTATAATCAGTAGAATATTTGTGATTTAACGGTATATTTATCTGAAAATTGATTAGGAATGATTAAAGTAGATTAAATATTGATTAATGGCCAAGGTTGACCTATTTACTAAAATGCCACTTAGTGACCACTAACACACACACACTTAGAGACCTTATACATGTTGAATCAAATCCCTTCCTCAGCCATTTGAGAGCCTAGCCGACCAAACAGGAGGTTAGAGAGAGAGAGAGAGCTCATCTTGAGGGAATTGAGCTCAAATTGTTGGAATTGTTAGAAGGACTTGAAGAACTTGTAGGAAATTGGCATAATCTAGCTTCCACACCTTGAAATCAACACTCTAGGTAAGGAATTCATTGTCTTCTTGTTGTCTTTGAGCCTCATTTTGTATCATTCATGTCAATTGTTGAGTTAGAGTGCTAAGAGGTTGGATTATGTTAGAATTGTTGCATGTTGATTTTGTTGGTTCTTGAGGTTGAATTCATGGTCAATTGGTGCATGCAAGCTCATATTCATATTAAGTCCATGATTTCATTGCATTTGCCAACTATGGAGCTTTTTGGAGCAAGATTTAAAGCTTGAGATTGGTTTAAAGTTCATGCATTGCATGTTTAAAGATTGTTCATGAAATGGGTTTGAATTTTGGATTTAATTGATCAACTCTTGGCCTTGCATGTGCAAATTAGCTTTTGAAACTTGTTATACATTGTTTTGGGATGTGTTTTCGGAAAATGGGCCCAAGAGGATCGAATTTGGAGCTTCAAAACTTGGTTTTAAGCTTGAATGTGAAATCTGCATTTTCGAGTGCAGATCCATTTCGGCGGAAGGAGTAGCGCTCGAGCGGAGAAATCATGCTCCCAGCATTTCTTCGACTGGTTTCACAGTCCGCTCGAGCGGAGAAAGGTGAGCTCGGCGTGAAATCGAGCATCGGCATCTTAAGATCTTTGTTTATCGATCCGCTCGAGCGGAGGAATGTGAGCTCGAGCGGAGTATTGTGTGTCACGCTCGAGCGGAGGAATGTACGCTCGAGCGGGGACCTTTGTTTGCTCGGCGCTTTCAGCGGAAACCTGCTTCAGCGAAAATTCTGCAATTGTTTCCTATGTGCATCTTTGCATCCTCATTCCATCCTAGGCATTCTTAGGCCTAGTTTAAGGCATCTTAATGAGGATATAGACGTAGAACACACCGAGGCATATTAGGAAGTTAATTATCATCCTTTCCAACTGTAAACTTAGTGTGTGTTCTATTTGTTAACTGTTTAGGGTTGGCTCACGGGGACGCGCTCTAGCTACTGATAGCCCAATCACTGTGAGTAACAGATTGTGTAAAGATATGTTCAAAATGGTTATATTGTGATTACTGAACTGAACTGTTTATTGAACTGATATTGTTTATTGAATGAATGTATGTCCTGTATTTCGAACTGTATTGTGGCATCCTTAGCACCCACAGGTATTGACTGTTACAGAGCTCTGTCGGTTCCCTTGTGGAACCATACTGTTTACTGATTGATGGCCATCACTACTGTTGGGTCTATTAAGGCCCGGTCCTTTTGGACCTACTGTTTATAGGCTAATGGATGTACCACATATGACTGATTGATTGAAATACTGACTGACTGAATTACTGAAAGATTGAGATACTGTATAATGAATTGATTTCATTACTGTAAGGACATTCATTCATAACCTCTTTACACATTATGTTATTCACTGGGCTTTAGCTCACTGTTTATATATATATGTAGGTTCTCAGCAGCCGGACCGGAGCTAGGAGCGTGGGTCAGTCCCCAGTTTTGTCAGCCAGCCTGTGTGCCTCACAGCGAGGTTCCGATTTTGCCATGCTATGGCTTTGGGGTTTTGTTTCCCCCTGTCTGTCTCATGTGTCGTTTTGGGACTACTGTATAGACTGTTACTGACCGTACTGTACTGCTCTCAAGGGATTAAATCCCTGCACTGAATGTTTGTAAATGAATGTATAGACTGTACCGTTTTTGAAATGTATGAATGCATGTTTGAATGAAAAATGTTTTTGGCATACAGATTTTCACAGCTCAATGGACACTAGTTATACTATATTGGCTTCCTTGAGCCACATACTGCTGTTAATTGTATAAGCTGTTCAAGAGGGCCTTGGTAATCTCGTATTCTTGGCGATTCTGATGCTAAACCCATAGGGCCGGGTTTGGGTCGTGACAGGAGCAAAGGAAGAGAGAGGGAGGAGGAGGAGGAGGAAGGGAAGAGCCGGACTAGAGGGGGCCATAATCACAGGAGGAGAAGGAGGCGGAGGCCGTGACGGCGGCGATTTGAGGCGATTTAATTCTGACGGTGAGCTCGACCTCCTCCTCCTCCTCCCTCTTCCTCTCCTTCCTCCCTCTTCCTCTCCTTCCTCCCTCTTCCTTTGTGTTTTTTTTTTTTTGTTGAAAATTTACCCTCAAAACGACGTCGTTTTGGGGGCTGCAGGAAAGGGCCACCGAGAAGGGCGGCCGAGGATCCGGATTCTATTACATGTAGACTTGTAAAATTGCACACAAAATTATTTTCATTTTTTTTATAATTATTTTATTTATGATAGATTATTAATACATTTTTTTTAAAATTGACTTCAAATTCGAATTATTATCTATAGAAAAAATATGTATATATTCTTATATAATAATAAAATTATCAGAATTATATTTTTTATATCATCAAAAAAAATTAATTGACTAAATGAATTCTGAATAAAATTAATTATTTACTATATGATTATAGGGTAAATTACACTTTACCTCCCTAAGGTTATGTCAAAAAATATAATGCCTCTCTGAAATTTGATTTGTAACACAAAATCTCCTAAAATTATTTCCAAAGTGCAAAGTGGAGGATAGTAAAATAAATGTTAAAAAGACATAATTTGTTTTTTGAATGTGTTAAAAAAATATAAATAATCATCTTATTTCTCTTCATTTTTATTTTTATTTCTCCTCTCCTCCCCTCTCCTGTCACTACCACCGCCTTCCATGCAAAACCCACAATCACCACTAGCAGCACCACCCAAAATCATCATCATTACCACCACCACCACCACCACCATCACCATCACCATCACCATCACTCCTCTCACCAAAATTAACTCAAAGTCACATTCACCACTGTTACCACCACCACTCCTCTCACTAAAAAATTTCAAACTCACTTTCGCCTTTTTCGTTATATATATATATATATATTTTGTTTATCTTCATCACACCATGACCACCCATTACCAACAAACACCATCACTACTTGCTTTTGTTTTATGATTTGAATCAGTAACAAACCCAACCCATGGAGTCGGACAATTGTAGTTTAAACGTCTAGTTCTTTGAAATAGCCATCTCCAATTTTGCCTTTCTCTGTTCTTCTGGTTGAATTTTCATTTGCTTCGTATCTACAGATTAACCACAATCTGAATACATAAAACAGGGGCAAGCTTCTAAGTTTTGAGGAAGGATGAAGCTTCTAAGCTTACCCCTGTTTTTCAAATTATCTGTTCATCATTTCGTTCACAGTGCAGACATTTTCCTCACCGTCACAAACCATCTCTACTGTCACAGACCCTTCCCTCCCCCATCATTCGCCGGAAAAGAGACAAATGATTTGGGAAAGAAATGGGGCAAAAAAAATTTAGGGACAAAATTGACATTTTAAAATATTAACAAATCAAACTGTAAAAAAAAAAAAATGAAAAAAAAAATTTGCAATTGGAATTCACGCACTGTTAGTTTAAACAAAAAATGTTATTCTGCATTTTTATACTAATTTCAAGGGATTTAAATGTAAACAATGAAATTTTAGGGGGTTACGTGTTGTTTTGATCAAAATTATATTTTTGATATCATCAAAAAATATCAATTGACTAAATAATTTTTTAATAAAATGAAGCATTTGCTATATGATTTTAAATTTGAAGAGACGAGGATGTAATTTTTAAAACCATAAAGAACAATTCACATATTAAATAAATTTTAAAAAGTGTATTTATAATTTGGAGGAGGATTTTCTCCGGTCTAGATTTTGGACTGGAGGATCTCGTTTCGATGATCCGAATTGTTTATTTTGTCAGACACTTCGTGTATCTATAAAAAAAAGTTAGCTCATCCAATAACTGTAACTTGTTTAATTTATTGCGTTTATCACTAAAAAAATATATGGTTTATTTTTAAAAACACAATTGTTGTGTATTTTTTTAGTGAAAAATTAAATAAGTTATAATTATCGGATTGTATAATTTTTTTGTATAGATAACATATACAAAATACCTAACAAAATTCGAATTATTGAAACGGGACCGTGATAGAAAAAAGCTGTCTATTTGGTGAAGGTTTTAGTGATCAAATATTTAACTGTTGCGCCAAATGGATATGTATATATATATATATATTAAGGCCAGTTTGGAAAGATGAGATTTTAGTCAAAAATAAAAAAATAATAAATTACTAAAAAAATTAATCCATTATCTTTATTTTTTGTACTTTTTTTTTTGTAAAAAAATAAATAAAACACTTCCAAACAAAACTGGAGTGACAATTCATATGTCATTATCTGGGCAAATGCATGCACCAATTATTTTGAAATACTAGAATAATATTTTGTACACCAAACTAGTAGTACAAGTTAAAAACAATAATACAAAAAAATCAAGAGCTTGATTATAAAATAGGATTTTCAGTAGATTTGAATATAAATGGAAAATAAAATAAAATAAAGAAAATGACATTTTATGTTAAGATCAAAATTAATTTTAAAAAAAACAAGGAAAGATTGAAGTTGCTAGATTTATCACTTAAGCTCTGTTTGTTTTGACGTAAAATATTTTACACAAAAAAATATTTTTTTTGTAAATTGATTTTTCACAGAAAAAATGTTTTTGTTTTTGTTTTTCGACATTTGGTTCACACTTGAAACAAAAAATATTTTATTGCCTCAAAGAGAAATTTTGATTCAATAAAGTGTCGTTTATGACCTTTTAGGAAACTAAGATATTTATTTAAAATGGCTAAATGTGCTGAAAATGTAGTGAGTAAGAGTTAACTTTATAACAACTTACTTACGAAATTTTTAAAAGTAAGTCATTTTTTAAAAAAATGATGTATAAATATTTTTCTTATAAAATGTTTTACTTGCTTTTTATTTAACCAAACAACAAAAAAATAAATATAATATTTTTGACAAAAATATTTTAGGTCCAAATAAACGGAGCTTAGGCATAAGCTATCCACTTAATTCAGAAGATAAAGTAATATTCCTAGGTTATCTTTGTTAATATACATCTACAAGCATTCAAAATTAAAAGGATGTTGAATACAAAGAAGCTGAAGTGTTCTATAAGAATATCATTGTTTATTACTATGTAACCCCCCAAAAAATAAATATAATTGATTAACATACGACGCAAGACGTGAAGTGTCGGGCAAGAAAGAGAATTAAGCAATAGCTTGTCATTTTGCAAACTGGTTTGAAGGTGTCCAACTCGAGTTTCTAATTTATTTTTGTAAACAAAAAAATACTTCACGTAACATAAATAAATAAATAAATAAAAAGAGGTTAATGAGAGTTGATTGTGAAACTAGCGTCAAAACATAATTCATATGGAGATTAAATTATGAAAAATGATATATAAACTTATTTTTTTAATTTGAAAAATAAATCCAATTTTTTGACTTAAATACCACCATCCTTCGATTATTTGAGGATACACTGTAAATCTGCCTTTTTACCGGCACCCAACTAAAAGACACCACATAACATAAGCAAAACGTGGGCCTCACTGTAATTTTGTTCCTATCCACGCTAGCAAAACTATATAATCTGTAACATCAATTAATTATCTCTTTTTATACATGGGGCCGTTTGATAGAGCTGCGAAAAAATAATTAGCTTTACAGATTATAACTTATAGGAACATAAGTTGGTAACTTGTTTGGTACAGCTGTGAGATTATAGATTTAAGCAGCAGAATAGTATTTGATAAATAAGGTGTAAAATAGTTTTTTGCTGTATAATTGTCATTTTTTCCCAGATATAAAATTTGTGATTTCATTTATAATATATTTTTTTCTTTTTCTTTTTGATTTGATTTTATTTTATTTTCTTTGTCACCTTATTTTCTTTTCTTTTCTTTAAAGTTTTTTTTTTTTCTTCTCTTCTTTCTTTGTTAATTTTTTTAGATTTATTAATTCATTAAAATTAATATTCATGTTCTAATTTATATTAATGTTGTGATTTCATTACATATTATTTTCATATATTCATTTTTATTATTTATATCTATATTTCTTTTCTTTATTATTATTATTAATTGTGATTTTAGTATAAAAATTATCAATTGCTCATCAATTATTAAAATTAGTATCAATTATTATTATTATTATTATTATTATTATTAATTTGTTCATCAATTATTAAAATTATCATCAATTGTCCATCAATTATTATTATTTTTCGTATTATTATTATTCTTAGTAAAATTAGTAAATTTATTATTATTAGTGTCAATTAATGGATTAATTATTATTATTATTATTATTATTTTCATTTTTAGTATCAATTAATATTAATAATCAACAATTGTTATTAATTAGTATCAATTAATATTAATTAATATATTAATACTAATATATTAATAAGTAGCACTAAATAATAATAATACGGAAAACAAAAACAGTTTAACAATAACTTCAACTAAACATTAAAAAAACTTACAATTGTTTGCTGGAATGAAGCAAACAATTCTTTAAAATACATAATTTGTAAACTGAAAACAAATTTCGAAAAATATAAAATTACAGAGAAAGCTATTTTCTTGAGGAAGGGAGACTCTCAATTTTTCTAACTCTGCCTTATTCTTGACTGAAGAGGCCCTTTTATAATCAAAAGAGACCACTGTTAGCCTTGTGAGTGAATACTGTAAGCCTTGTGAGTGAATAGTCTTGACTTGAAAGGAGCATCAGAAGCACATGAGAGTTGTCTGCTGCTTTCGGTGAGTGACTAAAGCTTTTACTGTGCTGAATTTGTCGGTGGGATGAATCATGATGAATGATGAATAGTAATGTTGACTTTTTGATGAATAGTGAACAGTAAAGTTGACTTTTTTACTATTCATTGCTTGGAGACATGTGACTGAGGGAATCAATATAGATATATATATATATATATATCAGCAGCTTTTCTCAAAAGATGAGTATTGATTAAAGTTGACAATTATAGCTATATAGAATCCAATGACTGAATTAAGCATACGGCTCTTGAGCATCTTGGAACTCGGGTCCATATGGATTTTGAGTACTTAAACCTTCAGAAGAGTTTGAACTGTTTGAATCATCTTCTGAACTGCTGTTATCCGAGTCTAACTTGGCTTGGGCCATGAGTAGACGAGCCATTTGGAGGAGCTCATCTTTGGATGACTTGAACTTTGGCTTAACCTTTGATTTAGATTTATCCTTTGACTTGGGCTGGTCAGAACTGGGCTTTACTGACTTGGATTTAATCATTGATTTGGATGACTTGGGCTTGGAAGAACTGGATGATGGGCTTCCAAGATTGACTGGAGGAAGTTGGCTTCCTTGAGTAACTGGAGCAGTTTTAATTTGCTGAGCTTTAACCATGGCAGGTGTAGGAGCATGAATGTTAATCGAGAACTCAGTTTGAACAATGTCAACAATTCGTTGAATCTTGAAGTTATCCCACCATTCAACCTTATGTAGCCGTTGAATCACTTTACCAGAAATACCATATTGCCATTTGAATATCCAAGGGATTTTATATTTGGATATAAAAATAAGCAATTGAGGGAATTCTCTTTGTTGTGGAGTGAATGAGAAAACAGTGGAGAAGTAATTGACTTGATCCAAAATTACTGATGGGAAGATGTCTGGAATGGCACCATAATGGGTCCACCATCTCAAAAACCAAGTAGGTCATTCTGACTTAAACTTTTGATCAAATTGAACAAACCAAGAGTGACTAAATGTTTCATTTTGATATAGGAGGACTTTGAACCAGGCATCAATATAATCATAATAATTATACTGAAGGGAGTGATTAGGTAAATCTCGAAGTTGATAAGAAGAACCCCATTCAACTAAGGAAACAATATTGTGAATATAAAGTGAATAGTAAACCACTTTACTAGTGTAAGTATGATCATAAATGGGTTTAATCACAATTGACTGATGGTTGAACATGATGTCTTTATAGAAGGTGATTGTTTTCTCTGAATGGAGAGGAACAAAATGCCATCCAGGAGGGAAATAAGTTTTAACCAGATCATTAACAGATTGACTCTTTGGGTGACTAGGTTCTTTGAAAAAGAAATTAGTAGTTGTTGAGTCAACATAATCATAGGATTAGGAGGGTATGGAGTAACTGCTTGGCTGGATGAAGCAAAAGGATCGGTGGCCAAAGCAGATGTGAAACTGGGTCGAGGAATATTACCAAGAACTTGGTAACGGTTAATCATTTCAATAGGACGGTATTGGGTGACTAACTCCAAAGGAGGAATAAAAGGTTGACTAGTTGGGACCAAGGCTTTAGAAGGGGCCCTTAGGCGAGACATTTGGTTAAAAAGAAACAAATGTTAGCAATAAAGATTAGCAACCACTAAGGATATCTAATTGATCAGTATGTTCATGTAAACAGTTAATATAATGAGAAAGTTGTTGTTTCTGAGCTTTAATCCGATGAAATTGTATGTACTGGGCTCTCTTAGTAGGTCAATGGGTTGATTTGAGAAAGGCAAGGCGGCGAGCAGTATGCTTGACTAAGGTTTTATAGTGTTTAATCTGGTGTTTATGGTAGGGAATAGAGGGAATGGGCATGATGTAACTCACTATCCACCTTGTAAAAATTCTCGGGTAAGAAAATCAAGAATAGAATTTTGACAACCAGGTATAGATTCAATTTCAAAATAAAAAATACTTAAAATAGATTGCCAACGAGCAAAAATTTGCTTACTAGCAAGATTTTGAACATCTTTTTCTAAAACATATTTAGCAAATTTGCAATCAACACGAAGTAAAAATTTTTGATTTAAAATATCATCTTGAAATTTACTAATACATAAAACAGTAGATAAAATTTCTTATTTAATAGTACTATAATTCTTTTGTGCTTTATTCCAGACACCAGAATGATAACAAGCAATTTGTTCAGATGACTGAGGAGTAATTTTCTGGAGAATGATGCCACCATAACTAATATCAGAGGCATCAGTTTGAATAATTTTGAATGAATTTTCAGTAGGAATACCAAGACAAGGAAGAGACTTGACATATTGTTTAACCTGTTTAATAATAGCAGTATGAGTAGAAGACCAATGAGGAAGATTGTCTTTTAACCGATCAAATAGAGGTTGACAAGGTTTCCTAAGGTCTTTGTAAAATTTATTAGGAATAAGATATCGAATCCATTCTAAAACTTTATTTAATGGTTTGTAATTGATGACTAAGCGAGGGATACCTCGTTCTAATTCAGCATTTTTATTCACATAAAAAGCAGGACATGACTAAGATGATTTACTTGGACTAATTATTCGATTTTTTAATAGTTTATTGATTTCTTTTTTACACATTTCAAGTAATTCATGATTCATTTGAATAGGTCTAGATTTAGTAGGAGTTTGACTTTCATGAAAATTCTTAATATATGATAATGTGACTACATGTTTTTTCCTATGCTAAAATGTAGTAGGTAAAATAGAACAAATAGTAGTTTTTAATTTTAATTTAAATTCATTAATTTGAGAAATAATAACTGGATTAGTTAATTGTTGATCAATTCTTGTGTAATTAATTTCTTTTTTAAGATATCTTAAATGACGAGTTAATCGATTAATCGTTTGAGAAATAGAACAATTTTTTAATTGATTTAATTCTAATATTTCAGGAGGAGATAAGAATTTAAAAGTAACAGGTTGACCTAAAACATGAGTAGTTATTCCTTCACTAGAGGTGGTAAATGGGTATAGTAAAAATATAAATGGTATTCCTAAAATAACTTTATCAGTCATATTTTTGACCAAAACAAAGGAAGTTTTAAAGCAGACATTATTTTGACATATATGAACTTTAGGTATTTTATATTTAATATGCATTTTACTACCATTAGCAGAAGTTAATTTTTCACGGCATTTTTCATAATATTTAGTAGGGAGTAATCCTTCTTGAATACAATTAAGATCGGCACTAGTATCAATTAAAGCGATAACATCTAATTCAAAATTATTAATAACTACTTTAATTTTAGAATACCATTTTTGAATATGGATTTTATTAAGGAGATTTAATCTATTAACTTAATGATTATGAGATTGAGATTTATGTGATCGATTATCAAATAAAAGATTATCTAAATTTTTATTAAGTTTTAATGTTATAATTTCACCTTCTAAATGTTGATCTTTATTTTGTAAATCTTTAATAGTTTGTTTAATCTGATTAATTTCTTGTTGTAAATCCTGTGAGGTAACTTCTTTGTGTTTATTTTTAAATCTTTCTAAGGTTTTAGATAGACTAATAATAGACTTATCAAACTTAGGTTTATGATTAGTATTGATTAACAAAGATTTTAATTTATCAGTATATTTCTTTTTTAATTCAGAATCTTCAAGTCTACTAATTAATTCAATAAGAGCAGTTTCTTCTTGATTTTGTTTAGTAAGAACATTAATCTGTTTAACAGGTTTACAACAAATATCATTACATCCTAATTCTATATTATTATCAGAATCTTCACTAGGTGAATCGTAATTAGATGAAGTATTAGGATTATCAGAAGAGGAATTACTAATAAATTGATTTAATTGAAAGATTTCAAATAATTGATTTTTTTGATTCATCATTAATTTGAAGTTGATTAACTTTATCTTTTAATTTTTGTTTTTCTTTATATTTATTAGAATAATGACATTTTTTACCACAGTTGTAACAAGTAATATCTTTATTAGATTTAGCTTTTGGGTGTGACTTCTTGTAATATTTCTTTGTAGGTTTAGTATAGAATTTATCATTTGATTTAGAAGGTGAATAATTCTTTTTATACTTGTTTGAATATTTGTAATGAAATTTACTATGTTTTTTTATGTGTTTTCCTACGGAAGGTGCAACAGAGGTAAACCATATTGTTCACAAAAATTACCTAATTCATATTTAGCCTTATGTTTATCTTTAGTAGTTTTTTGACTGAGTTTAAGATCAATACACATTCTTAATCCTTCTTTTTGAATAGTGCTAATGATATCACAATAAGTTAAAGTGTCATATTCAATGATACCAGTAGGTTGACTAAGAACATCTTTAATTTTGTGAGCAAACAAACTAGGTAATCCGTTAATAAATTTTTCTTTCCAAAAAGATTTAGTACAATCTTCTCTTAACATAACTCTAGAGGTAAATACATCTTTATACCATCTAAAATCACTTAATTTTGGACAAGTAAGGTTACTAAGTTGATCATGTATGCGAGAATATATATTAGTAGGAGTACCTATGAAATGTCTAACTATGGTATAGATTAATGTGTTAACACCATCAAGTTTGTAATAACTAATAGTTTCATCAAAGATTGGTAAATCATTTTGATCTTTTTGATTAGCATGTAAGATTGATTCTCTTTGATCTTCAGTAAGGTATTTTTCTCACCAAGATTTGAACATACCAATAAAACCAGAGGTAATTAAAGAAGTAATTTCAGGTTGAGAGTAATCAGGATAGTTAGTAAGATAACTATTTGCAACCATAGATAAGTGATTTAATTTTTGAAGTATTTGATCTTCACTAAGACCATCAATATTCCATTCGTATAATTTTTTAGCAGATATAGAAAATTGATTAGAAAGATTAGTTTCTTCATATTGGAGGTCAGGTGGAGTAGGTCGAGAATACCAATTTTTAGTAAGAGTAGTCGGTTGAGGTTTATGATAGTGGAGTTTATTAAGATTAGAAGATTGAAATTGTTGAACTAATTGATTAATTTCATTATCAGTTGTATTAGTTTCTGATTGAGTAGAAGCCTTGTCTAAAGGTTGGTGTAGGACAGTAAGACCTTTTTCCTTAGATTGTGAAGCTTGTTCCGAAGTAGTTAATTTAGTGAATTGTTGTTCTATAGCTTTAACAGTAGAAGTATCTTGAGTGACTAAACTATTTCTTTTAGAACGATTACTGGGTAAGTTAATCAAAGGTTGATTTAAAGATTGTTTAGTGAATGTAGTGTTAGTAGAATAATCATCTAAATTAGTTTCTAGTTTATCTAATTGTTTACCAATTGTTTTTATACATTGATTAGTATAATTATTTTGTTTAATAACTTTTTTAATTTCAGGGTCAGTGCCATGCAACTTAAAAGGAGAGGCTGGGACTTTAGATCCTTGATGTTCAATAATAATATTAGATAAAGGAGGATGACTAGAGCTAACAGTTGTATTAGGAGAAATTTTCCATTTATGTTTTGTGATTGTATTAACCTTTTTATAATAGTTGTCTAAATATTCAAAGAAAGGAATTTCCATACTATATTCAATCATAAAATTATACCATTTTCTAGTAAGTTTAGATTATTGAGTAGAATTATATTTAGCACGACAAGCATGTCTTTTAGTCCTATTTTCTTTAGATTTAAATTCAACATGTAATTTATCAAGATCAGGAGCAAAAGATTTACTAATTGTCATTAATTGAGGATTGATTGGAGGTATTATTTCGAAATCAGTTTGAGTAGGGGAATTATTTGATTCAGTATCTTCTTTAGGGAAATGTGTATGAGTAGAGTAAACAGGTTTACTAATTTGAGAAGTAGTAGAGTTATCAATACCTTTTAATTTACTATGGGAGGGTTGACCAAGATTAATTTGACTATTTTTTCGGAATAAAGGAGTATTAAATATTTCATCTTCAGTTTCAACATCAGTAGGTATACTAGAAGTACTATGTCTAGAAGATTGACCACGATTAAATTTAATACGGACTGAATCATCAGTAAATTGTTGAATATCTTAGATATCTTGACTAGTGGATTGTTGTTGATTATGTTTGTAATTTTCATTGACTGTAATCCATTGATCAGGGAGAGTAATATCTTTCCATTCTATCATTTGAGGGATATTTATATTAGTATCATTGTTACTAGTTTGAATCAGTAATGTTTTATCCTTAGGACTTTTATGTAAAGCTTGAACATTTAAATTGGTTTTAATACATTTATAATGGACATGGTAAATTAAAGCAATATTATGAGTTTTTTCTTTTATATTAGTAAATGAACCATTTAATTGAATATTTAAAGTTAACGCATCTAATATGTGTGGATCTCTAAGACTGAGTGTGAAATCAGGAAAACAATTAAAATGAATAGGTCCTTTGTGAAGACCAGTTTCTACCATACCCATTAAACTATCATTATAATTAACAAAACGAGCATCTCTTAAATATAATAAAACAGAAGTATTTTTACCTTGTGGAGTTAATGGTTTGATTCCAACTTGAATTAATCCTAAATGAATAAAATTGTGAATAAAATTGTGACCAGTTTTTAAATGACGTTTAATAGTATTAACATCAAATAAGTGACAGGTTTCTCTAGGCTTTTCTAAAGCATAAATTTGTTCTAATGTTTTAACATACAGATTGACATTAAAAGCAGATTGTAAAAACGTAGTTTTATAAATCTCTTTAACTGATAATTTTGGTATATTGCAACTTAAAAACGTGGTTCTAATGTTTTGGTATATTCCAACTTAAATCTAGTTTATCCATTAGTGCACATTGGAAACATTTAATGCAATTTAATGGAGTTAGAAAAAATTAATATGTCATCAATATAAACAATGGAAAAATGACTAAAGGGGTTAAATATGTCATTCATTATGTGTTGAAATTCACTGGGAGCATTTTTTAAACCAAATGGCATAACACTCCATTCATATTGCCCAAAAGGTGTATTAAATGCAGTTTTATATCTATCTTTAGGGTGAATTTGAATTTGCCAAAAACCACTTTTTAAATCAAATTTACTAAAAATAACAGCTTGATTAAGTCGTTTAATTAAATCTTTTTTATTAGGGATAGGATAACGAATCCATT
Source organism: Camellia lanceoleosa (assembly GCA_025200525.1). Classification (NCBI taxonomy): domain Eukaryota; kingdom Viridiplantae; phylum Streptophyta; class Magnoliopsida; order Ericales; family Theaceae; genus Camellia; species Camellia lanceoleosa. Next base: position 704,558 of record JANUSC010000092.1, read on the forward strand.
CAAGAACAGCATTTAATGGTTTGTAATTAATAACTAGGCGAGGAACACCGCGTTCTAATTCAGCATTTTTATTAACATAAAAAGCAGGACAAGACCATGGTGATTTACTGGGACTAATGATTCTATTTTTTAATAATTCATTAATTTCTTTTTTACACATTTCTAATAAGTCATGATTCATTTGAATAGGTCGGGATTTAGTAGGAATTTGTTTTTCATTAAAACCTTTAATATATGGTAATGTAACTACATGCTTTTTCCTATGCCAAAATGCAGTAGGTAGAGATGAGCAAACAGTTGATTCAAGTTTTAATTTAAAATCATTAATTTGAGAAATGAGAACTGGATTAGTTAATTGTTGATCAATTCTTTTGTAATTAATTTCTTCTTTAAGAAAATTAATATGTCGAGTTAATCTTTGAATAGTATGAGTAATAGAACAATCTTGTAATTGATTTAATTCTAATGGTTCAGGTGGAAACAAGAATTTAAATGTGACAGGATGTCCTAAAACATGAGTAGTAATTCCTTCAGTGGAAGTGGTGAATGGATATAATAATGAAATAAATGGTGTACCTAAAATTATTCTATCAGTCATGTTTTTAACTAAAACAAATGTAGTTTTGAAACAAACATTATTTTGACAGACATGTACTTTAGGTAATTTATATTTAATATGCATTTTACTACCATTAGCAGAGGTTAATTTCTCTTGACATTTGTGATAATATTTAGTAGGAAGTAATCCTTCTTGAATGCAATTTAAATCGACCAAGATCAATTAATGCAACTAAGTCTAACTCAAAATCTTCAACTATGATTTTAATTCGAATACCATTTTTGCATATAAATTTTGTTAAGTAAATTTAATCTTTTATCTTCAAGGTTAGTAGCTTGGGATCTATTATCAAAAATAAGTTCATCGTGCTTTGTGTGATCGATTCGTAATCGTAATGGGTGTCGATTTACGAGGTGATTTTGGATTAGGTTGAAAATCATTTAAGTTTTGTTTAAGTTTAATATTAATGATTTCATTTTCTAATTTATTATCTTTATTTTGGAGTTCTCTGATAGTTTGTTTAATTTGATTTATTTCAGATTGTAAATCTTGAAGTGTAACTTCTTTAGTTTTATTTTTAAATTTTTCTAAAGTTTTAGTTAAACTAATTATGGGTTTATTGAATTTTGGTTTAGTATCTTTTTGAAGTAATAAATTTCTTAATTTGTCAATATATTGTTGTTTTAATTGAGGATCATCTAATTTACTAATTAAATCGATTAAAGCAGATTCTTCCTGAGTATGTTTGGTTAGAACAGAGATTTGTTTAACAGGTTTACAACAAACATCTGTACATCCTAAAGTAATTTGATTATGTTGGTTATCAGAATCAGATTGATCATTATCAGAAGGGGAACTGGATGTAGATGGAGGAACAGAAGAGGAATCATTATCAGATTGATTTAATTGTAAGATTTCAAATAATTGAATTTTGGATTCTTCATTAATTTGGAGTTGGTTAACTCTATCTTTGAGTTTTTGTTTTTCTTTGCATTTATTAGCATAATGACCTTTTTGACCACAATTATAACAGGTAATATCTTGATTAGATTTTGGAGATGATTTAGATTTATGATATTTCTTTTTAGGTTTAGTATAATATTTGTCATTAGATTTAGAAGGTGAATAAGGCTTCTTATGTTTATTATAATACTTGGATTTATAATTTCTATGTTTTGAATATTTATGTGATTTCCTACGAGAGGGTGCAACGGGAGGTAATCCATATTGTTCACAAAAATTGCCTAATTCATATTTAGCTTTATGTTTATCTTTAGAAGCTTTTTGACTAAGTTTTAAATCAATACATATTTTTAAACCTTCCTTTTGAATAGTACTAATTATATCGCCATATGTTAAATTATCATATTCAATAACACCAGTAGGTTGACTAAGAACATCTCTGATCTTGTGAGCCAATAAACTGGGTAAGCCATTAATAAATTTTTCTTTCCAGAATGATTTAGTACAATCTTCTCTTAACATAACTCTAGAGGTAAAGACATCTTTATACCATCTAAAGTCACTTAATGTTGGGCATGTAAGATTACTAAGTTGATCATGTATACGAGAATAAATATTAGTTGGGGTACCAATGAAATGTCGAACAATAGTATAGATTAATTGATTAATACCATCAGGATGACAACAACCTAAGTTTTCATCAAAAATAGGTAATCCTTGATCATCAGTTTGATTAGCATAAATTATGGATTCTCTTTGATCTTCGCTAAGTATTTTTCCCACCAAGATTTGAGCATACCAAGAAAAACCGAGTAATTAAAGTAACAATTTCAAAGTTGAGTATATTGGGGATAGTTGGATAGATAACCTGGAGACCATAGATAAATGATTTAATTTTTGAAGGATTTGATCTTCACTTAGACCATCAATATTCCATTCGTATAATTTTTGGCGTAAATGTAAAATTGGTTATTAATACTATTTTCTTCAAATTGTAAATCGACAGGAGTAGGTTTATTATACCAATTCTTAGTTGTTTGGGGATTAACTTTTGGATAATGGATTTTTGTAACTTGGAATTGTTGAGCTAATTGATTTATCTCATGATCGGTGTCAGATGGAGTAGAATTAGGATCAATATCAAATTGTTGATTTAGAACAGTAATTCCTTTATCCTTAGAAGGTGAAGGAGTATCAGTGGTAGATAATTTGTTAAATAATTTTTCAATAGCTTGGACGGTAGAGGATTGATCATTTGTAACTAAACTAGTTCGCTTTGAACGATTAGTAGGGAGATTTAACAAAGGTGCATCTAAAGGTTGTTTATTAGATGAAGTGAGAATAAATTCTAAATTAGTTTCAATTTTATCTAATTGTTTACCAATTGTATTTAAACATTGATTTGTATAATTATTTTGTTCAATAACTTTTTTAATCTCATGATCATTGCCAGGTAATTTAAAAGGTGAAGCAGGAAGTTCAGTACCTTGTTGATTTAAGATAATGTTTTCTAATGGAGGATGACTAGAGCTAACTGTAGTGGTAGCAGAGGTTTTCCATTTATGTTTTGTAATAGTATTTAATTTTTTGTAGTATTTATCAACATATTCAAGCAAAGGTAATTCAAAACCATATTGAACCATAAAATCATACCATTCCTGGGAAATTTGGGACATTTGAGTAGAATTATATTTAGCATAATAAGCATGACGCTGAGTGCGATTAGCTTTTGATTTGAAATCGATAAGTAATTGTTCAAGATTGGGAGTAAAATGTTTGCGGATTGTTAATAATTGAGGATTAACAGGTGGTGTGAATTCTTCCATATCAGTTTGAGTTGGAGAATTTGTTGAATGAACTTCTTCTTCAGGAAAGTGAGTATGTGTTGAATAAACAGGCTTACTAATTTGGGAAGTTGTAGAATTATCAATTCCTTTTAATTTATTTTGAGTTGAAGGACCAATATGTGGACCGAAATGTATTTGACTATTTTTTCGGAATAATGGGGTAGTAAATATTTCATCTTCAGTTTCAATTTCACTAGGGACACTAGATGTACTATGTCGAGAAGATTGGCTACGATTAAATTTAATATGAACAGAACCATCATTAAATTGACGGATATCTTGGATATCAGTTATGGATGATTGTTGTTGATTATGTTTGTAGTGTTCATTAACAGTAATCCATTCATCAGGTAACTCAACATTTTTCCATTCAATCATTTGTGGAACATTAATATGTGAATCAGTACTACTACTTTGTATTAATAAAGTTTTATCTTTAGGTGATTTATGTAAAGCATGAACATTTAAATTAGTTTTCACACATTTATAGTGAACACGATAAATTAAAGCAATATTATGAGTTTTAGTCATCATGTTAGTAAATGAACCATGTAATTGAATATTTAATGTTAAAGCATGTAAAATATTTGGATCTTTTAAACTAAGTGTAAAATCAGGAAAACAATTAAAATGTACTGGACCTTTATGAAGACCAGTTTTCATCATACCCATTAAACTATCATTGTAGTTAAGGAATCGAGCATCTCGTAAACATAATAAAACAGAAGTATTTTTACCTTGTGGAGTTAATGGTTTAATACCAACTTGAATTAATCCTATATGAATAAAATTGTAATCATTTTTTAAATATCTTTTAAGAAGTTGAGCATCAAATAATTGACAGGTTTCCCTGGGTTTTTCCAAAGCATAAACTTGTTCCATAGTTTTAACATGCAAAGTGAATTTAAAAGTATTCTGTACAAAAGAAGTTTTATAAATTTCTTTGATTGGTAATTTTGGTATATTCCAGTCTACATTAATTGGATCATTTTGTATTTCAACATCTTCTTCATTAATTACTAAACCGTGATTAGGTATGGAAGGCAAGGTAGTTGACCTAGAACTGACTGATGAGTTACTTCTAAATAATCGACTCATTGTTCTTTTTAATTAATCAGTTTTACAATTATCTTAATACATACCCTATTCTTGTCAAGTTATCACAGACCAAATTGGGTTAGTACAGGCCCTATCCTAAATGTCCTCACTGCCTAACTCTAAGGACTTACGCCGGGCAGGGAACGGAAAAGGGGAATATAAACCAGGTGGATAACAGACTGATCTCGTGGGTGATTAAGATGGAACCGAAAACTAGATTAATCAAATAAACAATAGGAACGATTAATTGGAAGAAACTAAACAGTTAGTATTAATATATTAGTATTAATATATTAATACTAATATATTAATATTTAATATATTAATATTAATATATTAATACATTAATTTAATTTATTAATTTATTAATACATTGGTATTTATTAACATTTTAGTTTATAAATATTTATTTTTTAATACTAAAATTATTTAATTCTATCAATTATTTTTTTATTAACATTTATTTTTTTTCTACAATTATTTTAATTATTTAATACTAAAATTATTTTTTAATTCTAAAATTCCTTCTCCTCTTCGTCCGCACGTCGCCGGTGGCAAAACGAGGAGCTAATCGCCTCTGGTTCAGATCGAGGAGCTAATCGCCTTTGGTTCGTGCGAGAGAGAGAGAGAGAGAGAAGAGATCACGATCGCGGCGGCGCTAGGGTTTCCTCTGGTTCGTGCGAGAGAGAGAAACAAAGAGAGAGAAAAGAGATTGCGACTCGTGATTGTGACGGGGAAGATCTAGATCACGACGGCGCTAGGGTTTCCACTCGATCACGAGAGAGAGAGAGAGAGAGAGAGAGAGAGAGAGAGAAGAGAGGTCGCGACAGAGCAGATATGGATGTTGTGCTGTGCAGATATGTATGTTTGTGCTGTGTTGAGGTCGCGACGGAGCAGATATGGACGTTGCCGGAAATCGCTTCTTGCTACCGGAAATCGCCAGAGTCCTTTCGTAAGAGGGATGAAATGAGTGTATTTTATTTATATAGCTGGTTCACTTGTAAATAATGGAGATGAGGAGGGGCATTTACGTCATTTTAGCACCCACTAATGCAGCTGCGCACTTAAGCTACAATTTTAAGCATCTCCAGACCCACTTTCCAAATAAGTTGAAAATTAGCTTTATTTAAGCAATAAGTTGTTGGAATATGCTAAGCCAAACACATATTTTTAGCTTAAATTAAGTTAAAAGCTGAAATAAGCTGCTTATAAGTTTTACCAAACAGGCCATAATTGGATCTAAAACGTGAATTTTAGAAAATAGATTTTTACATAATTTTTCTTTCACTAATCTCATTCTCATGAAACCCACCCATGAATCATCAATTGTAACCTCGCACCCTTTTTGTTGAAGCCCTCCCCCTCCAAAATCCATGGCTGAGGGTCTTTAAAATAAATTATGTGTTTAAACAATCCCAGCTTAACATTAAACTATTAAAGTCACTAAAAATGACAATTAACTTTGATGTTGCTCGAGTTTTGAGAGTGGTGGATTTGAGAGCAGTTTAATTGATGAAAATGTATTTCATTAAGATTGTGTTTAGTTAGAGGATTTGATAAAATAAAATAAAATAAAATAAAAGAGAAAAAATTGATAAGATTCGAATTCGAATTTGAAGAAAAAAAGAGAGCCTGAGGCTGTGCTTGGTTTACAAATTTAGGAAGAGATTTAGAATATGAAAAGAAAAATATATTTGAAATGCAATTATATTTCATTCATATTTCACTTACTTTTTTACTTTTCCTTTTCAAATTCCTATCAAAATCTATGAACCAAACATAACTTAAGTGAACTCAAAAAACAAAAAATGAAATTATTTTTTCCTCACTTTCTTTTCCCATGTGTTTTCCTTTATAATCAAATAAAAAGCGAAATTACATATTATTATTTTTTTTTTATTTCTTTTATCAAATCCTCCAACTAAATACACCTTAAAGGATTTAAATTCTCTCCTGTGCACTAATTTATCAAACCTAAATATTCTAAAACTCATTACTGTCGAACTCTTACTCCTCTCCTTCTACAAATTTTGAACTAAAGACAAACCAAACTCAAAAAATTTAGAAGAAAATACATATCAACAAGATTTTGAAAAAAAAATATTACAAATTAATAGTAAATTTTATAAATATTAATAATTAAAATCCTAATTTTTTTATTAATTTGTAATAATTTTTTCAAACACCACTTATGAGTATTTTTCTCAAAAATTTATATGGATTTTGGTAGGTTAGACCATCTAAACTGGTTCACCAGATGCTTCATCAAATTTAAATTTGATGAAAACATTTATTTTTTTGCTGCTCCATTGGTTCACCAGATGCTTCATCAAATTTAAATTTGCTAAAAACATTTACTTTTTGCTGCTCCATTGGTTTACCAAATCTTTCATCAATTCCAAGATTTCTCAAATCCTTTATCAGATTGAGGGTGGATGTACTTTTTTATCAAATTACTGTTTATTACTATTGGATTTTCACTACTGAATGTCCCCCTGAATGACCACATCAAGGAAAAATTTTGTGAAAAATTTACACTGGCCGGTCGATCGGCTAGATATCTGCCTGATCAACCCCTCGATTGACTACCTCAAGGCAAAAATTTATAAAAATTTACACTGGTAGGTCAACTAGCCGGACATCCGTTCGATCGCCCACCTAGTCGACCAATGTTCTGATGAAACTTCAAAAATCTCCGTTGAAGCACTTGATATCAAATAGATCTTTTACTCAAATTTGGTGAAAAATTTAATATATCGTTAAAGATGCTCTTAGCCACGTTCCAATGCCATGTGAATTATTAGAAGAGCCAATGGGTGGATTTCATCTTTTATCACTCAAAGATGGAAGGACGAGAATCTCATATCCAACAACAATAATATTATAAATTCATCTTTATCAACTTAAAATTTATTCAGAAAAAAATATCAATACTAATTTAAATTTAGGGAGACTTATTTATAAGTCCTTTTTCAGAACCTTATACTAGGCTAAGTCCTGTATAATTTCTTATAGAGTCTTAAGTCCTATTTTCATAAGAATGTATTCCACAAGATCCTAATCTTTTTACCCCCATTTTCACACCTTCCCTCTCTCGCTCTCTCTCTCTCTCTCTTCTGGGTAATCTAGGTTCGGTTCGATTTTTCTGAGAATGCGAAAAGGATGGATTTTTCCGTTGAGTCTCTTTGAGTAATCCAGGTTCGGTTCGAATTCTGAGAATGTGAAATGGATGGATTTTTCCGTTGAATCTATTTGAGACCTTGCACGTGTGACTGAGTTCCATTGCCGCCTCCTCAATCCTCTAGATCTCTGTTTTTTCCTCTCTAACTCTCTCTCTCTCTCTCTCTCTCTCTCTCTCTCTCTATCTTTCAATTTCTCAGGCTGTTTCCGATTCACCAGATCACGTAGCAGTCAAATTCATAGGTAAAATCCGCGGATTCTAACTCTTAAAGCTTTCTCTGATTGGCAATTTTTGTGTTTTCTTGATTTTCTGCAGCAATTTTTGTTTTTTATGTTTGTTATAGATTCGAATCTCCAGACATTTCCTCCTTCAGGAGCGCAGGGGAAGATCTTCGGTGGCTCACAACCTCCTCGCGATGCCAATGGTACTATAGTTACAAATGTGCATTTATGCAGTTTGGTTTGGTTAAATTGAATTGTTATACTGGTTCTTCATGTATGAGAGGGTGTGCTGTTTGTGACTGTCTGTTTGGATGGAAAACAAGGCAGCATTGAATGTGGCTATGCTTCGTTTTGTTTTTATGTTTATTGAAACGATTGAAACATTTTTGTTTTTTAAGAAATTGAAACGAGACGTTTGTGGAATACTGAAATTTCAATGTTTCTACTAAAACATAATCAAACGGACTGAAACTCTACAAAACATAATGATGACTTGTTTTATTAATGATTAAGAATATTTAACAATGTTCATTTCTATTTGTCTCTGTTTTATCAGGGGGAAAAAAAAATCTGATATTAAAGAAAAGTACTAAATTTAATAGAAAAAAAAAACAGAAAAAATAGAGAGGGGACGATAAAAACAAGCATGATTGAGTGTTTGTTAAATTTTACAATTAATAATACAAAATAAAAATATATTAAGATTATATATCTATTTCAAAACAAACGGATTAAAAAAATAAAAACTTATTAAGTTTGCGAAACGTAACGTGACACATTACGTTACGTTTATGTAAATGTCACATTACGTTTATATAGGTGTCACGTTACGTTACGTTTATGTAGGTGTCACGTTACATTCATATTGGTGTCATGTTACGTTACGTTTATATAGGTGTCACGTTACGTTACGTTTATGTAGATATGTCATGTTACGTTTATATAGGTGTCACGTTACATTACGTTTATGTAGATATGTCACGTTACGTTTATATAGGTGTCACGTTACGTTTATGTAGGTGTCACGTTACGTTACGTTTATGTAGATGTCACGTTACGTATAGGTGTCACGTTACGTTTATGTAGGTGTCACGTTACGTTACGTTTATATCAATTTCCCTATTATATGGTTTTATTATTAATTATGATATTAACAACTAATATTGAGGGTAAATATGTCAAGAAACTTCTTATAGGACTTATGGGAACATAAGTTTTTTTGTGGGACCAAATGTAGCACAAGTCTCCCTAATAGGACTTCTAAATAATTTTCCCTTAAATTTATTAAACTCATAAATGACGTATTTTATCAATTTAATTTAACTACATAAACACATTAAGAGTAAATTATAGATTCATATGATTGGGTTCCTAATATTTGTCATCCAAGAATTATACTGACAAAAGAAAATCCAGACAGTAGGCATACGTATAGGTAATAGGTAGACGACAGGAGACAGACCAGGTCATGGAACAAATATCATCAAGCCGTGACAATTCGTCACCACTAACGTTATAGTTTCCATGAATATCAATCAATCTCCATATAACTTTCGTCACTGCTAACGTCATGTTTCCATTCCTAGCTCTAATCTTCATGTCTACAAAAACCTCTTTAACTCAATTCAAATTCACTCACCATCAAACACTCACTTCTAATACTCAAACGAGTTCCTAAAATTTGTATACTGATATATCTTCTGATATTGGCTGATATGGATCATCATCGGAGAATCCTCATCGTGACCTTTCCCGGTCAAGGCCACATTAACCCATCTCTCCAATTCGCCAAACGCCTCATAAAAATGGGCGCTGAGGTCACCTTCCTAACAGCCTTCTCCGCCCTCAATCGCATGTCGAAAACCACCCCTAACCCACAAGGCTTAACCATGGTGGGTTTCTCCGATGGCTATGACAATGGCTGGACTGACAAAGATGATGTTGAACACTTTATGTCTGAGCTCAAGCGACTTGGTTCGGAGGCTGTTCGAGGCGTCGTCACTTCCAGCTTCGAAAAAGGCGAACCTTTTAGCCGAGTGGTCTACACCACTCTCCTCCCATGGGTAGGCAAAGTGGCTCATGATCTTCAAATCCCATCAACATTTCTATGGATTCAACCAGCCACAATCTTGGATGTTTACTACTATTACCACAATGGTTATGCCGATTCGATTAGAAGCCTCAGCAATGATCCTTCAAGCTCAATTGAATTACCTGGATTGCCACCGCTCGCTAGCCGAGACCTCCCTTCTTTTCTAGTTGCTGCAAACGTGTACAATTTCGCTCTTCCACTGTTGAAAGAACACCTAGAGGTACTCGATGAGGAAACCAATCCGAAAGTACTCGTAAACACGTTCGACGCATTGGAAGATGGATCCTTGCGAGCTGTCAAGAGGCTCAACTTGGTCGGTGTGGGACCGTTAATCCCATCCGCTTTCTTAGATGGAAAAGACCCATCAGACACTTCTTTCGGAGGAGATTTGCTTCAGAAATCAAGCGATTATATTGAATGGTTGAATTTAAAGAAAAAAGAATCGGTTGTTTACGTATCGTTTGGAAGCTACTCCGTGTTGTCGAAGCAACAAATGGAGGAGATTGCGCGAGGATTGTTGGAAAGCGGCAGGCCATTTTTGTGGGTGGTGAGGCCTGAGCAAAATGGAGAGCAATTGAGTTGCGAAGAGGAATTAAGGAGACAAGGGATGATAGTGCCATGGTGTTCGCAAGTGGAGGTTCTTTCGCACCCGTCTTTGGGATGTTTCATGACTCACTGTGGGTGGAATTCTTCGTTGGAGAGCTTGGTTTCGGGGGTTCCAGTGGTGGCTTTTCCACTTTGGACCGATCAAGGGACGAATGCGAAGCTGATTGAAGATGTGTGGAAGACTGGGGTGAGAGTGGTGAGAAATGAGGAAGGGATTGTTGAGAGTGATGAGATTTTAAGGTGCATAGAATTGGTGATGGGAAGGGAAGAATTGAGAAAGAATGCTAAGAAGTGGAAGGATTTGGCACGAGAAGCTGCGAAAGAAGGTGGATCGTCGGATTTGAATCTCAAGGCTTTTATGGAGGAAGTCACAGAGTGAATAGGCTGCAACGAAAACAGTCCTGTTTGGTTGATACGATGAGGTTGATTAATCGTTCTATACTATTTTGTTGTGTTTTGTAATTTTTGTGTATCACTTGCGGGTCAATTATTTGATAGGTGCAGGGTTGATTTTTCGTTCCATACTATATTGTTGTATCAATGGTACACTTTTGGCGGGTTGAAATTTCAATGAAAATAAAATAGTTATTGATTTTTTTTTAATTTTTGAAAAGTTGTGCTGGACATTGTGTCCATGTGTTGGGAGTTGGTTGGTTTCTACATGATCGATACCATACGAGACTTGTAAAATTGCAAACAAAATTATTTTCATTTTTTATTTTTTTTATAGGATAGATTACTAATACATTTTTTTTTTTTTTGAAATTGACTTAAAATAGGAATTATTATCTATAGAAAAAAAAATCTAAATATATTAATGTACAATAATAAAATTATTAGAATTATATTTTTTATATGATCAAATTTTATTAATTGACTAAATAAATTCTCAATAAAATTAGTCATTTACAATATGATTATAGGATAAATTACACTTTACCTCCCTGAGGTTACGTCAAAAAATACAATGCCTATCTGAAATTTGATTTGTAACACAAAATCCCCTTAAAATTATTACCAAAGTGCAAAGTGGATGATAAATAGTAACGAAAATGTTAAAAAGACATAAATAATCATGTTATTTCTCTTCGTCTTCATTTTTATTTCTTTTTTCTCTTCTCCTCTTCTCTTACTACCATCGCCTCCCATGCAAAACCCACAATCACCACAAACACCACTATCCAAAATCACCACCATTACCACAACTACTACCATCACTCCTCTCACCAAAAATAGCTCAAACCCACTTTCACCACCATTACCAGCACCACTCCTTTGACTAAAAATATTTCGAGCTCACTTTGTCCTTTTTCTTTATATATATATATATATATATATATTTTTACCTTCATCACACCATGACCACCCATTATCAACAAGCACAATCGTTACTTGCATTTATTTTTTGGATATGAATCAGTAACAAACCCAACCCATGGAGTCAGACAATTGTAGTTTAAATGTCTAGTTCTTTGAAATAGCCATCTCCACTTTTGCCTTTCTCTGTTCTTCTTGTTGAATTTTCATTTGCATCACCCTTTGCATCCACAAATTAACCACAATCTAAATACATAAAACAGGGGCAAGCTGCTAAGTTTTGAGGAATAATGAAGTTTCTAAGCTTGTCCCTGTTTTTCATATTATCTGTTCATCATTTCGTTCACAGTGCAAATTCTTTCCTCACCATCACAGACCCCCCTCTACTGTCACAGACCCTTTTCTCTCCCACCATTCGTCGAAGAAGAGACAAATGATTTAGGAAAGAAATGGGGCAAAAATATTTTGAGATAAAATTGTCATTTTAAAATAATAACAAATCAAACTTTATTTTTTTTTAAAAAATCAATATTTCGTAAGTGGATTTCACGTACCGTTAGTTTAAATAGAAAACGTTATTTTGCATTTTATACTAATTTCAAGGAAATTAGATGTAACAAATGAAATTTTACGGGTAATACTGATGGGCACCCAAGAGAGCCCAGTCCATGGTCTGGATAATATTGGACCAGGGATAACAACATAATAGGCATCAAAGAGAGCCTAGCCCACGGTCTAGGTAATGCTGGACCAGGACTAACAACACACAAACACATACAGGAAAATAGCCACGTAAGCAGACAAAGATCCTGCAAAGTTATTGCGCCCACACATCAACTATTTAATGAGATCCTCGTATCACTAAATACAGCAAGCTCTTTGTACCGGAAGGGGGCAGTCTCACTATGAATGATCTAAACTAGACTATAGACTTTCGGCTAACAAGACAGTTTGAAATTGACAAAGAAATGATGAGCAAAAGATATAAGGAAGCTTTCAAGATACGTTAAAGGTTAAGTTCTTCCTCCGTCTCTTCTATCCATCAATGATCAATCTTCTCTAACCTAACTTGGTCGTCGGAGAGTCCGTCGAGGGATCCCTTCCTTTTGTGGACCTTTTTGCAGGCTCGTATAATAACCCTAACCTATGATTAACGTTAATCCATGATTTAATATGCCCAATAAGTTATCAAAATCAGATTTTGAATTAATTGCATATGTGTTGCATAATTTTTGTTTTTATCTGTTCATCGTAGACATATGTGTTTGAATTTCTGTTCTGTTCTATAAATCGAAGGCCTTATTGGCATTCGATTACGAAATTGCCTTGATGTATGTGTTATTTGGGATTTTTAGAATTTTATGGTGGGTTTAATTGAAATTTGATTTGGAACGATTAAATTAGGGTAATTAGTGCTCAATTAAGACTAATTAATGAATTCCTTAATCCAAGCCTAACCAAGGCACTAGTGGACTCTTGTATGCATCCATACACTCTCATTTCATTCTTTTTGAGCTACAAACATGGGGAAAGAGAGAGAGAGACTATAGACCCAACTTTCTTCGTGCGCCCCTTCTTTCGAAGAAGGCACGAATTAGTCGTCCTACAGTTCGGACTCCTGTCACGATTCTGAATCTAATCTCACAAAGTGCAATGCGAGACTGATAAACACCAAAGAGTCCAAATTTGAAAATTGATTTTAGAAAATCGATTTTGAATAAAAAAGCATCAAACATGGACCGCTTTGCCAGATTACAGAGTCGCCACCTAAATATTTTGTTTTTGGGAAATTTAGGAAACCCTGACTCGTGCCAAAGGCCCTGTGTCCGTCATCACCAAAGTTGCCTCGGCTCGAGAACTTGCGTACGAGAGGGGAAGGTCTTGAAATGAGCACTTCCGCTCGCCCGATCAAAGATCAACCTCTACTAAACATGATATGGTGTTTTTGAAAACACATGTGTTCTTGTTCCGGTTATTAGTTAACTTTACTATGCGATGCGCGCAGCATACAAGTATAAACTCAGTCACGAAAATTGGAACAAAACAACTCATGTTTGTTTTTGAAAATAGTTTGAAAGTGCTACTCGCAAGTAGGCTAAAGCGCGGATTTGCCACCCTCAAGTGGGCTTAAAAACAACATCATTTGCCACTTTGCAAAGTTGGCTTAAAACTCACATTCAATGAATTGTCCTAATTCAAGCAACAAAGCCTTCATCCACAGGCATTCGTACAGTTAATCACATAAGCAAATAGTCTCATGGCAAGCATGCGAAACATGGCAACACTCACACTCATGTAAGTATGCGAAAGCATAAAAACTTACAGTGTACTCCAAGCCAAAACAAAAACTAGTTAGAAATCATGCATGATCCTAACTATGCTAGATGCCTAGTGCAACACATGCAATAATGCAATTAAATAGGCTCGACTATCTAAGATGGCATATGAATGCAACAATTTGATACATGTATTCAAAGAAGTATTAAAATACGATGCAGTTTGAATGATGCGCCGAGCCCGGTGCATGCAAGACAAATGAATGATGCACGCATGCAAAGCATAAGGTGTGCTAATCGAAATGTGCCCTAATCTAACCACCGAAAGAAGATAAATAAAAGGGAGAAAGAAGTGGGGTTGGAAGACATGTACACACGCACGCACCCTTATTACAACATTACGCCCTCGTAAAGGAGGGTCCGAATGAATAAGCTAAGCTAACTAATTAATCTAATTAAACTAATTAGACTAATTATTACAAACCAATAAAGAAATAGCTAAACTAAGCTACTTAATTATTACAACACTTTAACTAATTAACAAATTAATTAAATTACAAATTCAAATGCTAACTAACAAGTAAAACATCAAACTACAAACTACATTGCCTCAGCTCTGTTTCAAAAAATTGAACATGCATGCCTCGGTTGCCGCCTCGAAACAGCTCTTGAGAGGCTCTGTTTGTAGGGTGTCTCCAAGAACTCTCTGCTGGGCCTTACTAAATTACCGCTGGGGAATGCACCAGTGGCTTGCCGGCCATGAGGAGCTACTGTCGGTCATCTGTCGGCCAAGGATGAAGCAGTGCCGGCCATCTGTGAGGCACTGCCGCCCACTGGTGTGCTGCACCACCATTCTGCAACAAAGCTCACACCAGAGAAAAATGGAGGGTCTCCCAAGGGTATGTGTGTACTGTACCACTCATTATCATCTCAAAACATCAAATGAGAGATACCATTGGATCCAAAACCATCAATCAAGCATGCAATGCATGTGGCCAAGGATCCAACTTGCACAAATTCAATAAATGCAAGACAAACAAGACTCTTGGACCACTACCTTATCATGGATAATCAAAGGCAATGGAGACAAAGGAGATTGGCTCATTTCATCACTTCAAGTATGAAATGAACCAATTTTCCTTGTGTTCAATATAACATCCAATTGAACACAATGCAATGCAAATACAACATGCTTATCTTGGCATGTTTTACTCGATTCAATTCTTGTTTACACATTTTAGCTTACCAAACCATTCATTAGTTGATTTGTCCAATGTGAGAGTCCTCTAATGAGAGAGAGGTCAATCAAAAGATGACTTAAGACATAAGAGAAGCCATGCCTTTGGCTAGGAGGAACCCTCAAAAGCTGGTTAAAGCCATTTAAGCACAAGCCTCAATTCCAAGCTTAAACACAACTTAAGACCAACCAAGCCTCAAAGCAAATCAAAAGTGAAGAAATGGGGAAGGTGGCAGAATTTCAGTGCTGAAATGGCATGAAACACAAGACTTTAACATGCAAACAACTCATGTACAACATGTTAAGAGCCAAAAACATTGAAACTGGTAAAGAGCTTTACACTAGAACCATGCAATACAATGCTCAAATGATCAAACCAGCCATGGACAGACCTAAAGCATGCCAAAACAGTGGTCACAATGTGCTGAGATGGTAGCATGGAAAGTAAGAAAATCATGTTCATGCGTTGGCTTATAAACAAGGCATAAGGCACAATTCTCAAACACAATGAAAGAGTGATATGTGTGAGAGTGTGAAAGAGAAATATGCTCTGAAATCACATGCTAAATGATGCTATATCATGCAAACATCACAAGCAAAGCATGCTAAGGGCCTCAAAACGTAAGGCTAGTGAAGGCCTTTGCACTACAACCATGCATAACAAGTCTCATATGACCAAAACCACTCTAAACAGAGTTTAAGCATGTTAAAGCAAGGCCAAAAACATGCTGGAGTGGAGCCAACACATGCTAGAATAATAGGCTAATACATCAAGTATGCTAAGCTAGCATGCATGATTACACTACAAGTGTAAGGAGCAAGTAAGAGGTGACTCAACCAGCCCAAAACAGAGCTATAATATGTCAAAAAAGTCACAAAAATATGCTGAGATAGAGCCTCAAAGAGGTAGAAATACATGCATATATGTTAAGCCATCAACATATGCAAACAAGATACAAGGAGGGGAGGCCACCCCCTCCTATTTTAGACTTCAAAACCAAGTTTCTACCACTGAAAAACCTCTAAGTTTTAGTAGTAGAAAGCAAAGGGTGTTTCAAAAGCTTGAGAAGATGGCTCAAAAGGCTTTACAAGCCAAAGAGCCAAGAGAGGGAACCACTCCCTAACCACACAAGGCTCAAACCAACATTTTAAAACCTTAAAAACAGAACTTTTTAGAGGCTAAAACCAGCTTTAAAGTACCATACAAAGGTGGCAAAGCAATGAACTAAAGCAAAGCTTAAAGGAGGGAAATTCTTACCCTTGAAGCACAGTACTAAAACAGCTAGTAAACAGCCAAACTTCTGAGCCAAAACTACTCCAAGGAGCTCAAACAAGGCCTCAAAGAGCTTCAACTCTAAGGTAGAGGTGTTTGGCTAAGGGTGCTAGTGGAAATATGTAGAGAAAATACACTTTCAAGCACAAAATATAGAGAGAGAGTATTCTAGAGAGAGAGAGAGAATGAGAGATATAGCTCAGCTCAAACTTTGTAACCCTTTGCATGTATATAGATGAGCTCTATATATAGGAGATACAAGGAGCCTTCAAACAAATCCAGCCCTCCATGTGCATGTAGATGAGCTCATCTGTGCAAACAGGTGTCAAAATATCTGCAAAAATATCTACTAAAGCATTGGTAGCCGACCGACCATCAGTGGTGGCTGGCAGTGGCCTCATTGATGGCCGGGAAGGCAAAGCCCATGGCCAGCAGTCCTCAATGATGATCGGCAAGCCATCAAGGACATCACTAAGCAAAGACCAACACATGGTCCAAATATGAGACAGAATGGAAATAGGGTCTGGAAGGATCAAACTTGGGGCATTCCGTCACGAAAGTCGAGCACTCTACGAGCAATCAAATTTGTTATTGGATAGACCCTACAAGAACATCCAAGTCTTGAGGACGGTCAAAAATGGGGTGTCTATAGATGGTCGACAGGGCAAAGCCCATGGTCGACAGCCTCAATGATGGTTGGCAGCCCATCAAGGACATCACTAAGCAAAGACCAACACATTGTCCAAATATGAGATAGAATGGAAATAGGGTCTGGAAGGATCAAACCTGGGGCATTTAATCGCGAAAGTCGAGCACTCAATGAGCAATCAAATTTGTTGCTGGATGTACCTTGCAAGAATATCCAAGTCTTGAGGACAGTCAAAAATGAGGTGTCTACAGTTGCCCCTCTTTGACAGAACTCGAAAGTCATGAAATGACGGGAGTGAATGTCAAAGCCTAGAGGCTACCCATTTTTGACAAGGCTGAAGACTCAAATAAACAATCAAGATAACAATATAGATGAGCCCGCAGGCTGGGGCAAAATGCAAATGACATGCATGATGCAAGAGCATAACTTATGATTATGCAAAGAGGGTTGTAATGAAGCACTTATGCAAAATAAAGACAACAGTTTAAGCAAACCAACAAGTTACAGCAGTCTCACACGCTTCAATAGAAAGGATGTAAGAAAATTATGCAATCTTCACTTCACTACTACAAAAACTAATAAAGATCACATTTTTTTTGTGTGATGTTTGTTATTTAATCACACATTTTAAGTTTTATTAAAGTGTGATCTTTGGGAGTGTGATTAAAAGGGGTCATTTTTAATCACACCTTTTAAGTGTGATTAAAAACATTTAGATCACACCTTTTAAGTGTGATTAAAAACATTTAAAACCTGTGATAATAAACTTTAGATCACACTTTTTAAGTGTGATTAAAAACATTTAGATCACATCTTTTAAATGTGATTAAAAACTAATAAAACCTGTGATAATAAACTTTAGATCACATCTTTTAAGTGTGATTAAAAATATTTAGATCACATTTTTTAAGTGTGATTAAAAACTAATAAAACATGTGATAATAAACTTTAGATCACATCTTTTAAGTGCGATTAATAATATTTATATCACATCTTTTAAGTGTGATTAATTACTAAAAAGATTCAGCATATTTGAAGAATAATCAATATTATTTTTGTACGCGCATTTCAAGAATGTAATACACACTATATACTATACTTTGAATCATAACCACATATTCAATGGAATAAAATCATATATTTCATAAATAAAAGTTAAATATGTTCAAAAGTATATACAAAGGAATTAAATAAAAAAATTTAAACTGTGCTTACATATATTAAAAAAAAAAAAAACTTGAAAAATTAAGCCCTTGAATTCTTTAACCATATTTTGCATCTCTCCAAAAAATTTCTAACCTGAAAAATAAAAATACAAATTAATTCGGAAACCACTAGAAGCACATAAATAAACTAACTATTTTTAGAGATTATTCTAATGTTACAAAAGATAAAGTCTAACTAATCACACCCCTTCAAATGTCTTAACATTAAATACCTCTACCATGACTTGGCTGAAACATGCTCTGTATGCTGTACACCAACAAAGCTACTAGTACTCTCTTCTCCAGAAGAGGTAGTCAGCCTCTTTTTGAGTGGCATCACCAGCAGCCTTTAATACAGGTCGAGGTAACTGGGGAACATCAAGTCCAAGAGATTTGAAAGCTGTGAAGGCAGCAACCCTTGCCTCTTCAGCTTTATCAAGAACAATTTTGCGTGCACCATTCTTTATCTTCTTGGCTACACCCAATTGAATCCGTCGTTGTGCTGAATCTTCGATAGTCATGTAGGCAAATAGTCAAAATCAGAGGATATGAACTGGAGGAATGTGGTCCAAATAAAAGAAGTGGAGGAAGAAAATACAATGATATAACAGAGGAGAAGTGAAAGGTCTAAGAAACAACTAAAACATATGATGATACTATTTTTAGAAGCAAGCAAAGGAAGCACAAGAGAATGCATGTGTCTGGTGATACTACATACTATCCTATTCTATGTTCACAACGTTAAATTGAATAATCCATGCCAAAAAAGTCCACACACACACAAGATTTCACCTTGTGCAGCCCATGATGAAGATTCAAAAAGAGCCTTTACAATTTCAGATATTGATGCTACAGCAATTGCTTGAGGTGTGCGCAAGCCAGCTTTATAAAGTTGTCTAGCTCGGGAACCCTAATAAGGAGAAATAACAATAATGAATTAATGATAATCTTGGCAGTAATAAACAATAAAAATAATCTCTTCAATGAGGAAAATCATTAACTTAACTAGGTTGCTAATGAAGTTTTCAACCAAACATCAATTGAAGTCCGTTTGGCTATTAAGGTCATAAGTTCCAATTAATTCCAAGCCTCACAAAAAGATTTTAAAGACAGAAAAATATTAAATGATTCATGTATACAACCTTAACATATGGAATGGCGGTAAGCTCTACAATCTCCGCTCAGACTCCAAATGAAACACGATTTTGGAATTTGGAAACCAAACCTTCCAGATCATGCCAACCAAGCCTCTCACAAAACACAGAAACCATAGAAGCAAACCTTCCAGCATTTTCTTGTAAGGCCTGAAGCATGCCTCATGCCACTTTAAAGGCTTCACAAACCTCAGCCACAGGTACTTTAGACCAGTATGAAAAGAATATATCACGAAAAGTAAATAAATGTAAGTTAGTTATGCAATTAAAACCACTCCACATGCATAAAGCAATTAAATAGATCAGACCAAACACATCAATAGGAGATGAATTTATATATAGGACTAGGTTGAAAGAGGTAATGGCATTATGTCTTTCTATGAACAGACGGGTTGAAAATGAGAACAGTAAAAGAAGACGTGAATATATGCAAATTGGACATCTCCAACCAAATAAAAGCATATGCATATCAACACGTAAATTGTCTCTATTGAGCACGAGATAAGGTATGCAATGATGCGATGACGAAGTTCGAGATCTTGCAATTCAACTTTATCCGTTTTGAGTGTGTGTGTTTGTAGGTAGTTTTGATGTGGAGGAGAAGAAAGAAACTAGAACAGCCAAGATTCATGACACGTATAACAAGGCATTCACTGCACAAGTCTTGACAAGATGAGAGCAACATAGAAGCGCTTGCACACTCGAAGTGTTTGCTCATCTGAAAGCATACTTTGGTTTGCCATCCCAACTCTCTGATCGAATCTGCCCAACAACCCTTTTGCATTATCCCTTGATCTGTTTGAAGTGTGCAGTGGTGCACCATGGGCCATACGCATTAAAAAGGGTTCTAGCACTCCTACTTGTTTGCCAACCGACTGCATTTCATGAAATTAAATAATTAGTAATAAGCACCTCAATAACCACATAAACTATTAGACCAAAAGACAAGTTACAATGTAAACTAGAATAGGAGATTTTCCTCAAAACTAAGATAAGCCCCTGAAAACTAACACTAACAAACATTCATTTGTATAAAAATTTGTAATAAATAAATAAACAGGACGCAAGGCATGACAAGTATCAAATCACCTGATGGTCGAGAGAGAGAGAGAGAGAGAGAGATCATCACAAAATTGCCACATTTGAAATTGGAACGTTGATCCAAACAATCAATTTGTCCAGTTCAAGGTGTTTTCAAAACTAGCAGTTTAGGTATCTATGTGCATTAAGTCATAGGGAAAAAATAGTGAAAGAGAGTTCATAAAGCATTTATGTCAGTTGCCACACCATAAGGCCTCCCTATGTTTGAAATGTGCACTCCGTGTGTTGGCACCCCATTTCTCAGGACTCGACCAAAAAGGAATTAAAACACCAAATTGGGACAGACATAACATCTTGCAAATGATATTATGTGTCCACAACAATTCCCTCTTTATCATTTTAAACAATAAAATACCAGTAGACAATTTTGATTGACATAGCTATACATTTATGCATACACAAATTAACTCAACTAACCCTCAATGACAACTGCTTATGGTTTGCCTCAATACATAAGTACATACATGTATACACTGAGATACAAGGAGAAATACATAACATTTCTTGGAAATTGTCAATGCCATATAACCATATGACTAGCTCCAATCTTACTGTCAGGTAAGGTCTGCTTGTAATAAATCAAATGAACTGAAAGGAAAAACTGAAGCTTAAGCCACACATTCTGCAAACTTAGCAATTAGTATTCAAGAATGAACATGTCAACTGGGACTACAGACGCCCAATGGTGATGAGAAACAAGCTTACCGGGTCAAGAGTAGACAATTGCATGAATCTTTCATAGTATAATTTCCAATCTGGCTCAACTTCAACATTGGTGGGTGTAACTAAGTATACCAAATGCAAATCAGATGCAAGCACAAATCCTTCTCTAGCCCTTGAAAGGTCATCCAGTATAATCTAGAAAAAAATTAAAATATATAAAATATAAAAATACATAATTAAAGTCAACAATTCCTTAATTCATCCATTCAAGATCAGTATGTTCAATAATGCATTGATACCAAAAGCACATGATATTAAAGAAAAAGAAGAAAAAAAAATGAAAAGAAAGAATGGAGGTGTAAATATATACAAGTGATTCTTCAGGGCAGAGAGAACTGCCAAAAGATGCACGTCCAAGAGGTGTGGTGCTATATAACTTAGTGTCTTCACTCCATTCAATAAATTTTCTGTGGTATAACCATTTAGAGAATCCTGTGCTGACTTCACTACATCTTCAAATGGCTTTGTAGAATTGAGAAGAGTACACCTCACATATCGATGAATATCATTGGCAGTTTGAACAATTCCACCAGCGACAACTTCTAAGATTGCATGGGTCATTCCATTCTTATCTTCAGAAAGACAAGAATGCAATGATTGGACATTTGTCATTAAGAATTCCCATAATTCTTTTGACATCTTCGGTTTGCAAAGTAGAACTGGTTAGATGAAATCATAAAATGATCAAAATCGAATTAAAGCTAGAATCTTGATTTGTTTAAGAAAACCAATCTGCATTATTAAAGGTATCTTTGACCAAAACTTGCATGAACAACATAAAAACAAGGATATAACTATATGAGCACCTAACAAACATTCCAACCGAAAACAAGATTGACGTATACATATACCAAGAAACAAAACAGTGCCAAGAGGAAGTGATAATCATGCACGAAGTAAATAAACATACACTCTCCCTTTTCAGATCTATTCGATCAAATTCGACCATCTATCTATCTACCTTGTCCGTCAATAAAATCACGACCAATCCGGGGTTGTCGAAAAATGACTCTCATGGCGGTAGGTTAACTCCAGCTGACCAAAGTAGATGTAGCGGTTAAGACACGTACTAGTCCTATACGATAGCAAGTTTCAACAATCTCTCTTTTATCAACATAATTACAGTTTAAATAAAAAGCATACAAAAAATTCAAAAAATTGCTTTCATGGTCGATATTGGTCCTTTGCATGAACATTCCAAATCAATAAGAGCATACTGCCAAGAGTGAAAGTATGTTCCATTTCGTAAAGAGAAGGATGACCTATAATTGTCAATTAAATCTATCACATTCTATCTTCTAACTGAGCATTCTATGCCAACCCTACCGTAACATTACTGAGTAATATATGTATCTCATGCTCATTCTTTGTATATGTGCTACAGTGATCACAACTCAATCTATATTCAATTTGACATGAATTCCGGAAGTTCTGGGATAGACCTACCATTTCATTCATGTATGCTTTTACACTGCTTGTATACAGGTATGTATGCTTTTACACTGTTTGTATACACATACGTAGATACCACATATATGGAAAATTGCTTTGTGGAATGGTGGAAAATTGCTTTGTGGAATGGTAAATGCTTGGACTGCAGATTATAATCTGAGGGCAGCCACTTCATGCAAACAATGCCAAAGGTTGGGTTTGATACATAGCTAGTCCATTCTTCCCACCAGCCTTGAATGCAGACTAATATAGGCTATGAGCATTTTTACATACTATATGTAAAAGTTTTGAAAAAAAAAATAGTCAGATATTTATTTCAAACCAGAAAGTATAATATATCACTAAAAAAGTCACACATTTGTAAGCAAAGAAAGTGCCTTACTTGTTCAAGTGTATGCTGAGCAAGATCAGTTATTGATATCATCACTCCAGCAGCAAGGGAACCCAGCTCTAAGCTGACCAAGCTTATCACTACACTGAAATTACACAAACAATTAAAACATAGATGCTTGATAGTTCCTGGCAATCATTGATAGTTCCAAGGGATAGGCTATTCTTAAAATCTTACATGCATATTCCCCAATCATTGAACCTTCCACTCGTTCACAAACACAAAACAATAGTGTCCTTAGGTATTTCTTCTGCAATGCATCATAAACACCTACAAAAATTAAGAAACACAAACAGATTAAGAAGAGTGTAAGAACATTTGAGTGTACATAAGTATTAGATCAACAAAATCTATATGCCTTTCTCCATCCAATCAATCAGTCTGCAAGACTTTGCAACCATTGGTGTAAGCTTCTTGATCTTCATCTCTATTCATAATTTCATGATTGTTCAAATATATTCACCAATGAGAACTTAAATTTCATAGAAAACTTGAAGTAAATCTGATGATGACAAGCTCACCTAAGGCAGGAACAGACTTATCATTGAAATATTTCTATGGAAAAAGGCCTCTTATGTAACTACTGTTAAAAATGGCAATGCATAGCACATTCCCTGTCTGTCTCAGACAAAACCATTAAAGAACATGAGATCAACACTGAATAAATTAACATCAATAAAGTTTTTGAACATCCATTTTTGAAACATTAACAGGAATACAATATAGGTTTTGAACTCCAGGAATAATGTAAGCTTCAGGTCCAAATTAACAGTCAACGGTTGTTCATCATAGCCTCTTTCTTCACTAGAAAATCAACGTAACCAAACAACGCAACTTCAATTTATCACTTAATTTTATGGACAATCTCCCTAATCTCCAATAAACAACCAAATCATATTCGCAAGACTTTATAATTTCTCTCCAAATGTGGAAAATTAAAGCATTTCAGATCCAAACTCTCAGCAATATAGCTAGCATTTGAAATATGGAAAAATTCTTCTATTAATTACAGTAGACAACAACATTTAGTTTCGATCTGCCATGCATTAACTGGTTGCAATCACTAAGATACAAAAATTTAGACTAACCGATAAAGTTCCATCCCTTCCATCATACAACACTAATGTTTAAACCATGATTTGACTTCAGAGTTCCAAATTTATGATTCAAAAACATAACAGATACCTAGATCGTTTGAATGTACATTCTGCTCAGATTAAAAAGGGCCAACCTATTTCACTCAACTCTGATAGGCCTACATGCATCATGGTCCTGAGGGTCCTCCATGTGCCTGAAACAAAAGGTAGTGCAATTATGTTTCTCAAGAACAGTTACCCCAGTTGAGAAATTATATAAATAGCCAAGATGTGCTCAAGTTCCAAACATCGAAATCCAAAGAAATAAAAACACATTCTTCACAACCTTACAATTTACAAAAAAATAACGTTGTAGTATACCCAAATAAGCGTTGCTTTATGGTTAAACTAATCTAGAGTCAACAACTGTGCAATGATCTACACAACAGTATAAACCTTCACCACTTTTGATGTGTCGCAGACAATAAGGTTGTTTGAGTCCACTGGAGTGGTACAGAGCCAATTTGACCTAACCAGGTATACAAGGTGAGTGTAGAGAAACTTAGACGGTAAATAAGAACACATAATTAATAAACCGACAACCAAGATAGTGAAAAAGAAAAATACAGGATAAACTCACTTTCATGCTCAAACTAATGCTCAAATGTAACAGATCACTGTTGCTGCTAGTTTGACTAGCATCCAAATATCTGGACCAATCCCAAACCTTCACCAATTTATCATTTCCACCAGAAATTATATACTTTCCTTTCACCCCAAACATTGAAAATGCCCTAATTGAATTATACGAACATTAATGAGCAATCAAATTTTGGTAATTGATCTATTAAAATTACTTACACACACGATGCTGTAGAAGTGTGCCCTTCCAAAGTGTAATCGAAATTGAATTTCTTTCGCCCATTCTGATCTTGGGTTCCAGCATTTGCAGATGAGGCATTCCTTTTGCTTTTCATTGAGTGCCTTTCCGGGGTTTTAAATAACTTTTTGACTTAATAATAGCAAGTTCTGATTCAATATCGATCACATCAACAACACCATCGCCTCTAACTACGACACATACCTTGCCTAATCTATCTACCATATCAACTTCAGGAATGGCTATTACATGGACAAATGCAGGATTCAAGCATTGTCTTGCACTACCTACGTTGTCCACGTCAGGCACACCTGAATGAAGGGAAAGATGGCAAGAGTACTTAAATCAATCTATCTGACCATTACGACCATATTAATACCCTATTTGTTTCCATAGAAAATAAAACAAACACCAAGGCAAGTCTATCAAAGATGTTGAATGAGGTGTAATACTTAATCATTAATGAAGTTATACTATTGTGATCGTGAATAATGCATTACGCAAAATCCTAGACTGCCATCCACCACCCAAACAATTAATTGTTATGTCACTGCATATCCTTTTGATATACTACAAATTTAATTTCCGACTTTAAAGATTTTTGATAATAACTACAAGCCTTTGATAAAAAAAAAAAATACTACCTACCAAACTTTCATGACCAATATATTCTGTTGATCAGGATCCTTTGGATAGAGAAACACAATTTTGTAATATTGACAAGAATTTAAACAGAACAAATTGACATAAAATTGGGCAATGTCTTTCCAAAGCTGAAAGCACAAAAAGATCACATCCATGCTAGCATTTCGAACCTAAATTTTTCTGAAGGCCACTAACTCAGTGGAAGCAAACCTAAATGCAATTAGTTCACACAAAGAATAACAAGGAGCACACAAGGAGAAAAAAGGATTAAGACTTGTACCAAAGTCAACAAGTTTTTGTGGGCGTCCTTTGGAGAAATCCCACATCACAAGCTTTGAATCAAGTCCACCGGTAATGACTGCAACACAACACCACACACAAACACCTAATTAATAAAAATAAATTAAAGTGCATATTTTAAGATGTCTGAAACTCATCACATTTGCAATTATGACATAAACTTGGCATGTAAATAATTGCTACTTTTAATTGTTTAATTGTCAAAAAAAAAAACAAAAACTTTGCATGTAAGTATGTAATATATTATTTTTCCTTCATATTGCACATAGATTAGAAGAAAATCTTTTACGTGACAACTTTTTTAACAATAATGAGATAATATATCCAATACTCAAAGCTTTTGCCCATGATATCCCAATAGAGGTTCAAAACAAAATCCTAAAAGAAAGTTAAAAACTTGAATATATTACTAATACAGATTTCCTTTCCTTAGGTGAATAAAAAACCCTCAAGATTGACCAACCTTAGATATGCTGTCAATGTCATCCCCATTAGCTTACCCCTAAATTTCCCTGTTGGGGAGTATGTAGCCAACCACATTCATGGTCCCATTATGCTTAGAATAATAATCCATGTTTGTGGTAGGATTGTTAAGAACAAATTCAAGATGAAAAGACAGACAAACCAGGCTGATTAGACTTTTTTGTTTTTTGTTTTTTGAGTGGAGTGTTGAGTCACCTGTTGACTTGTAATTTGCAAGTAGATGAAGATAGTGCTAGTAGGCATGACCATGCGCACACACACTAGAGAAAGGGGAAGAAAGAAGAAAATTTATGCATTTGAAAGAGTTACAAAAACAAACAAGAAATACCTTCCCAAGGTCTCCAGGGAAGGAATTGTACACTGCTACAAATCTAAAGAACACGATTAAGGAGATAAAATCATCTGAGCATAACAAAACTAAAATTCAAGTAGAAATCCAAATTTCAATTAAATAACAATGAAGAAAAATAGATTACTTAAAAAATTTCAATTCAAGTAGATAAAGATTCGGTCATTTTTTTTCTAAATTACTTAAAATATATATTTACACACTTGGATATTAAATATATCTTATAAATATGAAATATTTAAACTTAAATCAATGAAAATATTGTTTTGAATGATGATCATGTAGTTTAATAGGTAAGAAGTTAACAAAAATTCCGAAGTGTTGTATCCCAAACTAGGGCCAGCCACATGAGTCTTTTTCTCAACTCCGCTCTATCAATGACTATATGCTCAATTAAATTAAGTAAATTCATATCATTTTTAACTACATGCTCTGTCAATGACCCATCTAGATTGAAGCCCAAGTCATTGGTAGGAGCACTATCACAATGTTTATATGCATGTCAATTATCGTAAAACATGGCTTCAATTGAATCACAATTATAAAACAAAAACCACAATAAGATGCACAAAATCATAACAAACTAAAGAGGATAGTGACAGAAAGTACACAAATAGTTAAACAAGCATAAAGTATGTGAAAGAGAAATATAAGCATAATTTGAATCGACCATAAAGTCTAATGCGTTCTTACCAAATACATGAATCGAGCATAATTTGAAAGAGAAATACACAAACAGGTAATGCAATATGATCAAATCAAAGTCTAATGCGTTCTTACCAAATACATGAATCGACCATAAAGTGGAATTGACTGAAGAGAGTAAGAAGATAGATTTGAATATGGGTTTAGAGCTTCGCCTACTCTTCTTCTTTTTTGGTCTCAAATATGAGATTAAATACGGAATTTTTAATCAGATTGGATGCCTCTAGGGTTGCGGATTGCTTTCCATAGAATATGAGGGAGAGAAGAAAGAGAGAAAATAATCTTGAGGGCATACTTGGGAGTGTTGAGAATCCTCAAAACAAATAAGAAATCCCATACTTTATATGATATCAGATTCCAAATAAATAGATACGCTGCTGCTGCTCTGACGCTGTTCCTCCTCCTCCGACGCTGCTCCTCCGCCGCTTGCCGTCGATCGAGAGAGAGAGGGGGGGTAAGAAGAGATTAGCGATTTCTGGGTTTGAGATTGGGGATTTTTTGTTTGGGGGGGTAAGAAGAGATTAGGGATTTGGGAGGGGGGCGGGAATGGGAATGAGATAAAAAAAAAGGGGAGGGAATGGAGCGGGAATGAGAAAAAAAAAGGGGCGGGAATAAAAAATAAAAAATAAAAAATTTTTAAATCACAAATGAAATTTAAATAATAAAATAACGTCGTTTAAATTTTTTTTTTTAACGGCCGGGTTGTCGTCATCAAAAAAAATATTTTTTGTTAAAAAATATATATTTTTTGTAGTTAATGAATTTTTTTAAAAAAATTCTTTTTTTTTTTTGTTACTAAGATTGAAAATTTATTTGTTTCATTTTTATTTTAATGAAAAAAATATTTTTATTTTTTATTTGGTAGAAGTAGAGGTAATATTTTAAAGAAAAATATTTTCCACTAAAATAAAAGTTAATTTTCTGTAATCAATGAAAAATATTTTTCTGCGGCCTATTTTTTTTTGTTACTAAAAATCATGAACTAATTTTTTGTGGTAGAGGAAAGGAAGCGACAGTAGTGGTGAAGGTAGTGGATAAGAGATGATGGTGATGGTGATGGCAAAAAAGATTAGTGGTGAAATTGTAGTAGTGGTAGTGTAAATAGAAGAGTGATGCTACGTAGCTCGAAAGAGCTCTCCCTAATTCCCAAAGCAGCAGCCGTTTTATTTTCATTTTTTTTAGAAGAAGAAGAAGAAATCAGAGGGAAGGAGGAGGAGAGGGAGGAGGGACTAGAGGGGGCCAACAAATTGGGAAGGCGAGGAGGAGTGCGGCGATGGGAGAGGTGGCGGCGGAGGCTGCGGCGAGCGAGAGGCTGCGATGATGGGTAGGCTCTGGCGAAGAGGCTGCAGTGAGGCGGAGGTGAGGACGACCTGCCTCCTTTCTCTCTCTCTCTCTCTCTTTCTCTCTCTCCCTCTCCCTCTCCCTCTCTCTCTCCTCTACCTTTGGTTTCAGACCTGCAACACGAAGAATAATAAGGAAAAAAAAAAAAATGAAGACGCCGAAAACGGCGTCGTTTTCGTTTCGGGGGGAATTTAGGGGGAGAAAATTCGAGCTACAAATCATTATTGGTAAATAGAGTAACAGGGGTGAAGGAGAAGTAATGGTAGTAATAGTGGCAGTAGTGGTAGTGGTAGTAGTGGAGTGGTAGCGATGGTAGTAGTAATGGTAGTCATAGAGGTGAAGTGGCGACAGTGGAAGTAGTGGTGGTGGTGGTGGTGGTGGAATGGCGTTTGCAGTAGTGGTGAAGGTGGTAGAGAAGATGAGTGGTGGGAGAGAGAAATGAGTGAGAGAGAGAGAGAGAGAGAGAGAGAGAGAAAGACAAAGTGGTCGCTAAAAGTGCATTTTCTTGTAATAGATCGATAAATCGAGAGGAAACTCAGTAAATAGAGAAGACGTGAGTGAGAGAGTGAGCAACGCAAACACAGTAGGAGAGAGAGAGAGAGAGAGAGAAAAGAGACATAGAGAGAAGAGAGATGGACAAGAGAGAGAGAAGAAAAGATAAGCGAAAAGAGAAGAGATGAGCGAGAGAGCAGAGAGAGAGAGAGAGAGAGAGAGAGAGAGACAGAGAATGATGAGAGATGAGAGAGATAGAGAGAAGAGAGATGAGCGAGAGAGATAAAGAGAAGATAGATGAACGAAAGAGACAGAAAGAGAAAAGAGATGAGAGAAAAGACAGATGAGTGAGAGACATAGAGAGAAAGAGAGACAGATAGACAGATAGATAGAAAGAGAGAGTGATGAGTGAGAGAGAGAAGAGAAGAGAGAAAGAAGATGAAAAAATGGATGAAAAAAAATATGAAGAGAGAGAGAGAAAGAGCAAAAAGAGATAAACGAGAGAGAGACAGAGAGAGATGAACGAGAGAGATAAAGAGAAGAGAGAGACAAAGAGAGCAGAGAGATGAGAGAGATAAAGAGAAGAAAGATGGATGAGAGACACAGAGAGAGAGACAGAGAGACAGACAGAGAAGAGTGATGAGTAAGAGAGAGAAAGAGAAGAGAGATAGAGACATAGAGAGAAAGAAAGAGACTGGCAGACAGACAAAGAAGAGTGATGAGTGAGAGAGAGAGAGAGAGAGAAATAAGAGAGAATCTGAGAGACACATAGAAAGAGACAGATAGAGAAGAGTTATGAGAGAGAGAGAGAAAGAGAAGAGAGACAGAGACAGAGATAGAGAGATAGAAAGATGAAAAAAATATGTGAAAAGAGAAATGTTCAAAAGAGTAAGACGACGTCGTTTTTATTTTTTTATTTTTTATTTTTGTAACAGAAAAATACCGTTGCATTTATTTAAACCATTTTATGACTATATATATATGAAGCCATCTCAAAGCCACAATCTATATATATTTAATTTTTTTTTTTTTTTTGCAACGATATGTATTACAATCGCAAAAAACTCTTTATTTATTTTTTATTTTTTTTGCGACTACAGCTAGTACCGTCGCAAATACTCTTTTTTTTTTTTTTTTTGCGACAACAATTTATGCCGTTGCAAATACTCTATTTTTTGCGACGGCAAGTTGTGCCGTCTCAAAAAGTCACATTTTTTGAGACGGGAAGTTGTGCCGCCTCCAAAAGTCACATTTTTTGCGTTGGCAAGTTATGCCGTCTCTAAAAGTCACATTTTTTGCGACGGCAAGTTGTGCCGTCTCAAAAAGTCACATATTTTGAGAAGACAAGTTGTGCCGTCGCAAAAAGTTCCGTCTCATAAGCCCACTTTTCTTGTAGTGCTAATAATGGTATTTAGTTGATGCATTTTTTGCGACAGCCAAATGCCGTTGCAAAAAAATTAATTTCGCGACGATTTTTTTTGCCATCACAAAATCATCCTTTTTGTGACGATTTTCAAGCCGTTGCAAAAAGTTCCGTGTCTAAAACCTCATTTTCTAGTAGTGAGTCATCTCTATCATTCATGGATAGAATAGAGGCACGGATTTGGGAATTGTATATTTTATATAAAAATCAAATTGAAATATTTTATACAATCACACCTATTTAGGGAGTGCGATTAAATATATATATATATATATATAATTACACGTATTTAAAAAGTGTGATTAAAAAGTAGTAATGTATATATAATCACACTTTAATTAAAATGTGTGATTAAAAAAAATATATATATAATCACACTTATTTAAAAAGTGTGATTAAAAAGTAGTAGTGTATATATAATCACACTTTAATTAGAATGTGTGATTAAAAAATATATAAATAATCACACTTTAATTAGAATGTGTGGTTAAAAAATATATATATAATCACACTTATTTAAAAAGTGTGATTAAAAAGTAGTAGTGTATATATAATCACACTTTAATTAGAAGGTGTGATTAAAAAATATATAAATAATCACACTTTAATTAGAATGTGTGATTAAAAATATATATATATATATACAATCACACTTGTTTAAAAAGTGTGATTAAAAAGTAATAGAGTGTATATAATCACACTTTAATTAGAAGGTGTGATTAAATATATATATATATATATATAATCACATTTAATTGAAAAGTGACATAAAAAATAAATATTATCACACTCAATCAAATTAAGTGTGATTAAAATATCAATCTAATTTTTTTTTATCACACTTCTAATAAAAGTGAGATCTTTTTTTTTTTTTTTGTCAAAGTGTGATCTTTAACTATTTTTGTAGTAGTGTGCGCCTCACACAGGAAAGGCCAAAAGCGACTGTCGAGCGTACCCGAAGTCTCAAATGAAATACCATTTAACATATCACACGCGAGAGGGAAAAGGAAGCACCTCTCAGCGTATCACACGCGAGAGAGGGAAAGACAACCCTTCTCAGCGTATCACACGCAAGAGAGGGAAAGGCAGCGGTGTAAACACCGAAGGGTGGCACAAACATCGGAGCACATTCCAATGCTTTCAAGAGGGTGTCAGTGTAAACACCGGGCGTACCTGGGTGTTTCTAACCAACGGAATGTCAGTGTAGACAACGGGCGTACCTGAATGTCTTTAACCAACGAGATGCCAGTGTAGACATCAGGCGTACCTAAATGTCTCTAACCGGTGTAGACATCGGGCGTACCCGAATGTCTCTAACCAACAAGATGAGGGAGATGAATGGTTCTACTCGGGATTCCTCTGAATGAACCGTACATACAATATCGTGCATGTATGAGAAAGAAACTCGTTAGGTATAATGCAATACAATGTATGTCTCACCCGAGACGAATGATCATAACATGATGTTGAGGCATGCCTAAAGCAGAACATGCAAGAAATAGAGCATGTTCTATGCAAGATAATTAATGATACATATTCAATGCAAGATAATCAAC
Source organism: Camellia lanceoleosa (assembly GCA_025200525.1). NCBI lineage: Eukaryota > Viridiplantae > Streptophyta > Magnoliopsida > Ericales > Theaceae > Camellia > Camellia lanceoleosa. The sequence continues at coordinate 737,153 of JANUSC010000092.1, forward strand.
GATGCATATTCAATGCAAGCATGGTAATGCATGCTCTATGCGACAACTCAAAATGCATGTTCCATGCATCGTGCAAAAACAATGGACACTCTACGTAATGACTAAAGCATGTGTGGCAAAGACAACTCAAAAGGCAACTCCCGATTTACCTCTCGGAGAGTTGCAATATGTTAAAAAGGATACACCTTATGTGTGTTGAAGGGCGATGATCACCGCGCATGGAGAACACAATTCTGGGCTTTCGCGAAGGCATTTTGAATCAAACTTTGAGCATACCTTGCATTTCTTGGAACCCAAGGACACATGTCAAGGTAAAAGAGGCAGGGGGAGCTGGTAGAGGCCTGCCGGCCATCAGGGGAAGTTGCCAGCCCCCTGTCGGCCATCAGTGAAAGCTCCCGGCCAACAATAAAGAGGTGCCGGCCATCGATGTGCCACTGCCGGCCATCGATGGGGAAAGAGAGAGAGACCAAAAGTGAGAGTGAGTTCAACAAGGGAGAAGGGGTGAATTGCTAGGAATTGTTGGAAACTTGAGTAGAGTTTAGAAATTTAAGTCTCTACACTTGTGAATCCAAGTATAAGGTAAGAATTCAAGCCTTTAGTCTTGCTTTTGAGTTGGTAAGTTTATGAATACAAGAGAATTAAGTTGAAATTGAACTAAAATAAAGGAGTATAAATCATACCATGCATGTATGCACATTTCATGACATTTTGAACTTGTCTTCAAAGATTTTCTCTCATGCATGTTGTAATTCTAGCATGGTTTGAAGAACTCATACCATTTCTCACCATTGGACCTCATTTGATCATGTTTTGGAAGCCATGAACCCAAGTGAATACATGCATGTCACGTTCATATTATGTTCTTACATTTCAAGTTGAATTTTTGCACAATTGATTTACTTTTGAGCCTTGATTTTGTGGAAGGATATTTAATTCTTAATGTTTTCAAAGTCTCAACTTGTTTTCTCAAGTTTTGGGGGCCAAAAGTTGTGTTTTGATGAGTTAGATTCGAGTTTTGAGCTAAGCAATGCAATCTGGAAATTCCAAATTTTGCACTTCCGCTCAAGCGAAGTAATCCACGTTCGAGCGACCATTCTGAGTGCGTGTATTCTCGCTCGAGCGACCAGGAGTCTGCTTGAGTGTGAAATGCAAGCTCCCAGAAGTTTTTATGTTTTGCAGTCCGCTCGAGCGGCAAAAGTTGCGCTCGAGCGAGGGCATGTCTCTCACACTAAAGCGAGCATCGAGTGGAAAAATCAAGTAACCAGCACTTTTACAAAAGTTTACAGACCGCTCAAGCGACAGATCTTGTGCTCGAGCGACCATTCACATTTTGCATGTCTGCTCAAGTGTAGGAAGTCACGCTCGAGCGAGGACCCTATTTTCAGCACTTTTGTTAAGTATTTTCAAGTGCATTTTTGCATCATCTTTCTATCCTAGGCATTCCTAGGCCAAGATTAAAACACCATAATGAGGATAAAGAAGTAGAAACACACCAAGACAAGAAAGAACTAAGTTAATGATTTCGGGTGTGTAATTCAGTACGTATTCGTTCTGTATTTGTGTAGGTTATGTGCCATAAGATATCTAAATTGCCGACTCTGTCCGTTACTTGGAGCCATCTGTTATCTGTGAGTAATAACGTAGTAAAGCTATATTAAACTTTATGTATTTTCTATATATGGAATAAGATCTGTTTTATATAATGTTATGTTTTGTATAATGAATGATTGTCCAATTCTGACAAACATTTGTGACAATAATTCTGTGGTTCAAGTATGCTATGTGTACCCAGACTAAAGGTTCTTTTATTGAACTAACAAGTTATCTGCACCCGGCTGGAGGTTCCTTTATAGAACTGACAAGTTATCCGTTCTTAGTCCGGAGGTTTCTTTATGGAACTGACGAGTATGATTTTTGATGCTATGTATATGATTTATTAGCGCTAACGTATAAACCATGTATGATCAAGCATGAATTATGAATTTTGTATATAAATTGAATAAGAATATGAATGTAAACTAGCTTAGTCATGGGACGTCATTCATTTAACCCTTTACTCTGTTATTATTCACTAGGCTCCCGCTCATTATTTATATTATGTATGTAGGTGATTAGGCACATGACCAAGCTTAGAGTTGAGGACCTGGCGTCTCAGTTTTGTTAGCCAACCTTAGCACTTCCCGAGGAGGTTCCGGATCAAGCCAAGTCATGTGGCTATGTCTTTTTGAATGTTCAATACTTTATTTTCTCTTGCTTAATAAACAGTTTGTTTTTAGTTATCTATACACGGGGTGACGTATAATTATTATACCTATGTGATGTCATGAGTATGCTTATAAAGTTTAAATTACTTTGTCCTATGTATGTCTGCACAGCTCAATAGACGTTGTATTTTATATACTTGCTTCCTCAGCCCCTTGTTATACGTTATTCTGTTCAAAGGCCTTTGATAATCCAAGGATTATTGGCCAGTTATGACACTAAACCTATTGGGGCGGGTTTGGGTCGCGACAGCTCGTCTTGGAAAGACCGAGGTTAGCAGATCTGTTGGAAGCATGGATCAGTCCGATCCATCCTCCGTTGGAACTGTTGTATCATCAGTTGGCGCCGTTTGTGGAAACCCTTTTTTGTAAAGACAGTTATGTTCATTGTCATTGGAAGGAACCCCGTTGATACTTTTTCCCTCTGCTCCTCGTACACTGAAACAAACTTCGCCGGAGCTGACCGCCGACTCTCTTCCCAAAATCCTATTTGCCACGTCAAAAAACGATCTACACACATTTGAGTGAACTGCCCGTAATTCTCGGGATACTCTTCTAAGGAGTACAACATTGTATACCAATACAATCAACAAAAAAGAAAGACAGATAAGGAGAGACGAAACAATGTACTAGAAAATAGCTGTCCCACTGCAAAAACATATTCCTTTCTGCCATCAAATGTTTTTTGGTACCAAATAAATAGCCAAAGTGGCCCACGTATGAGGACGAATATTCCCAATTCAAAATAATTCAAAAACATAATCATTTTACTGCATTTGCTTTATGTCTATCATTATGCAAGAATCTTTACTTTACAACCACTCAAACCACCAGAAACACGACACGTGTATCGCACTATCCGGCAAAGGAATCAAAAGTACTCACACCACTCACACTTGAGCACGGGTGTGACTTCTTTTTAACCCCATCCATACAAGTGTCTACAAGTACAACAATGGACGTCCCAAATCAGTTGGGGGAGGAGGTGTTGGTAATATTAATACAGCGCCCCTCAGTCACACCATTCACACCATTCACACCAGGTTTTGTAACTAATAGGGAGGCCTTGTACGGCTGGTATGAGTTCACTGTTTATCATTACAAAATGCCTCGCCAAGCCTCTTTCCGTTTCTATGCCAAGAATATTTTCCTCACCTACTCACAATGCCCTTGTCCAAAAGAACAACTCTTAGAACTCCTCCAATCCCTTCTCCAACTAGCATGTCAGCCATACTACATACTTCTCGCAAGGGAGCTCCACGAAGATGGAAACCCTCACCTTCATGCCATGGTTCAATGCACGAAGAAGATCTAAACTTTTAACCCGAGATTTTTCGATGTCACTGGAACCAACGGTAGGATCTATCATCAAAATATAGAAAAACTCCATTCTCTAACAGCAAGTCGACAGTATATACAGAAAGACGGCGACTTCGTAGAATGGGAAGAATTTTCATCGAAGGGAAAATGTCCCTAAAAAAACAGAGACGAACTCTAGTGGGGAATACTTGTAGAAGCAGAAACGGATGAACAATTCTTTGCACTCTGCAAAGAGAGATGTCCTACCAATTACGTCACAAAATACCCCCAATTAAAAACATTTTCAAGAGATCATTACAAACGACAGAGGCCCTTATATACTAGCCCCTTTAATTCATTTCCTTTTTTAAATTAAGAAGTAAAAAAATGAGCAGAAAATAATATTTTATTTGTAAGTCGAAATTTTGTACAATACAAGTTATGTCAAAATTGTTGTCTCTCCGTTTGGAGGGAAGACAACTAGATTATATTAGGAATACACAAAAATAATATCAACAATTTCTATACTGACGAAGAACTCTCTTCCTCCTCTAATAACAAGATCTAGAACAGCGGCCCATCCGCCCAATCTCCCTTTATCTCAAAGACCCCTTAAGAACATGAAAAACCGCTTGGGTCAGAAGTCTTGGACGACACAATTACTTCTCCAATAGAATAAGCTTCAAGGACTATGATCAAGATGCCATCTACAACATCATAGACGACATCATATACTCGATAGTCCCTATTGAATTAATGAAGAATTTAGTAGGTTGCTAGAAAGACTTCCATTTATTTGTTAAATTCCAACCAGATCTCACTATTAGTAGAGGAATTCCTTGTATTATATTAACTAATGTAGACAGTAGTTAGTTAGATACAATGTCCCAAAAAATGAGAGAATGGTTTGATGTAAATGTAACCACTGTCATGATTAATGATTAATGAAAACTTTTATTAATTTTATTTATGAAACCACTCAAACTTTTATTTACTTACTACATTTCCCTTATCATCAATTATTACATCTTGAGTCACATCACTATTTTTTACACTGATTATTACATTTTGTAAAACATCAGGAAATTCTGCGGGATCCATAACAACTGATCCTCTCCAATCAACTTCTTCTTTTCTAACACCAACCTCTGAAATCGACGGACCAGGATCAACATCAATAGTACCATCACCACCTCTGCGTACATCAATCCCAGAAAAACTCAGACGACCTCTGCATTCATGAATAACTAAACCATTTTCCCCAAAATCTCCTAATAACAAATCTCTTCGTTTCTCCAGTAAACCGACAGACATAGTCCGTGTTAGAATCGAAATGGCCTTGGTTGAAGCACAGTGCCAAACATCAACATTATCATTAGTATATTTTTTAGACAACACAACAATAGAAGGGGCCCTCATTTGCAAATTATCTGACATGTCACTCGTAGAAATACTTCAAATAACCCTTTATTTTACAATACGTAATCCCCCTTTTAATATTTGAATTTTCAAGTCAATACTTCACCATTCATAGCACCTGTTTGTCATTAATTGAACATTAACCATTTCCATAATAGACTAACTCGCATTGGCAGTCCACAGGGAAAATAAAATACGCCTACAGACTGTCATTACCATCTAACCTCCAATCATACACATTTACTTTGACTAACCCACTGGCATTGGGTGCGTAAAGGGGGGGGGGGGGGATATTTTATCAATATTTTATCAACCTTAATACTCTTTTGTTTGTATCTCAACCTCAACTGAGAAAATAAATTAGGCAAAGTAAGTTCAATACAACTAAAATCACTTGCTGAATCACCTTTAACAACACCAGTTCTTATATCATCTACCTCCATTCACCTGAACATTACAAATAAAAATACATCAATTACAATTCTAAACAGTTTTAAAGTACATTTGACTCCTTAACGTAATTTTGCAATCTTTTCCACTAACAGTAGCAGCCACTAAATATATGGCACCCTTCTGAATACTTCCAACATTTTCCAACAACGTATCTTTGTAGTCTGTCCAAACATCAACTAGGAAGAACCGGTCTACAACTTCTATTCTGTGACAAGCGTACTCTTTGTCCTCGCCATCAACGAGCTTGAATCTTATTTTCTTTAGCTTCCAAAATCGGTCGGATTGGTCAAGATCAACAATTCAGGTCTCAAGATTACCCTCACTAACTCCAATAAATATCTTGTCAGGTGTGGGGATGAAATTTGATGGACTATTATCACTTATGATGAAAAACAATACGTGGTGGACCACAACTTCGTCTTTACTATCTTGTCCCAATTAATTTTATACCCTTAACCACGATTTTGTCTGATTGACGATCACAACTCTTATTACCCAACTCAATACCCATCAACAATCTCGTTACATCTTTATTATAAAATTTAACGTCCCTTAATTGTTTATCGTACAGTTGTAACTTCCTTACTCCCCTCTTAGTCTTCTTAATATATCGGGGAATATTATGTACATACCGTTTACATGCATACACCGCCTTAAAAGGTATATGACCACGGTAACTACGCCAGTCCTTACTTCAGAGTAGTTGGTCATGACTAGGTCCATGGCTTCCCAACATAATGCTAGTAACCTTGAAGCTGAGTCTTCTGATCCAAATAACCCACCTCCATATTTCGCCGAACTCACCAACACCATCAACCGTTTAACCAAGCAAAACCAAGCCTTGATCAATGCCTTGTTCTAACGGGATCTCCCCGTTCCTCCTCTTCCACCGCCACCAAACATCCCTTTAAATCGGGAACAAACTCCAAGTTACCCACTCTAACCACATGCTTCTCGAGGACCTCTTTTCCCGCCTTTTATCCCAGAAGGTCACCTGCTAAATTTAGAGGGTTTACGGCCCCTGCCTTAGGAACTGCTCCTCCCACCTCAGGGTTCGCATCCCTCACACCACCCTTCTGTCCCCGAAGGTGAGGTTAGCAACGTTCAACCCTCATTTTCCTCCAGCGGTGACTAGGGGTGTGCGCGGTGCGGGTCGGTGCGGTTTGAGAGAAAAATAAAAACCATATGGCGGGTGGCGGATTGATAAAAGTGTCACTAGAATTTGCCATTTTCCTTATCAAAAACCGGCGGTTCGGTTGGCAAATAATGGCGGATTTGCCTTGGCGGTTCGGGCGGATTAACGGTTTATAAAAAATATAATTCAAATTACAAAACTTAAATCAAAGAGTAAAAAAAAGACTAGAGATATCGTGATGTTAAGCATCTTGCGAAGTTTTCTTCTGATGCAGCAAGTGTAGCAACAACATGATAATATCAACGACTATGCCATCAATTCATTACAAGCATCTGTGGAAGCTACAATGATCAAATATAATACATAAAATTAATATCATTCAGGGTTTACAATATATTAAAAATGTTTACTGTTGAAAAGTATTTAGATTGAAAAGTGAGCTGATGCAAGTTTGCAACATGGCTAGAAAAAAAAAAAAAAAAAGATAGAAAAGTGAATTGGAATCCAACTTTATTTTGGATTACTAACATCTTGAATTCCCCTCGAGCAGTAATGCAATACTATATTCTAAGGTATAGAACAACAAGTAAACTTAAGTAAAAAAGAATTTTTAGAATCTTATAAAACATGATTTAATAGCGGTGCGGGTCGGTGCGGTTTGGAAGAAAAATAGAAACCGGCGGATTGATAAAAGTGTCACTAGAATTTGCCATTTTTCTTACTAAAAACTGGCGGTTCGATTGGCAAATAATAACGAATTTGCCTTGGCGGTGTGGCTCGGTGCGGTTTTGGCGGTTTTGGCGGTATTATGCACACCCCTAGCAGTGACAATGTCCTCATTTGGGATGTGAAATTGCAAGCCATGAAGCTTCAACTTTAGGGGGTTATGTAGAACATGCAGAACAAACCTTCCACAACAGTCAACTCCCCCTTTGTCGTATCTATCAGGGACTGACCCTTATCCTCCAAGTTCAAGATGTCGTTGATCGACACCTTCATTGGCACAACTGATCTGGTTGACCATCTGGAAGCTTACAGGACTCTCATAATCCTCCATGCTTTCCCTGACGAAATCATGTGTCGTGCTTTCTCCGTAACACTCAAGGAGTCGGTGCGACTATGGTTCAGTTAATTACTGCCGAACTCTGTCACCACTTTCCAGCAGCTAAGTGACTCTTTCCTAAGCCATTTCATCGGCGCTTAGCGTCAGCGACGATCGGTGACCCAACTGTTGAATACTCGGCAAATTGACGGGGAATCATTGCGCAGTTTTGTCACTCGCTTTAATTCAGAAGCCCTCCAGGTTGAGGGGAATGATGATAAGGTCATCTTAACAGCCTTCATGGCTGGTCTATGCGATTGGATTTCCTTTTCTCCATCTCCAAAAACCCTGCGACAACCATAGCCACCCTCCTTACCAAAGCCTAGAAATACATGAACACTGAAGACTCTTTAGTTGCCCACCAAGACTCTACACCTAAACCCTCACAACCCAAGGACAAGAGAAAAGAGTTGGAACCTAGACATCCCCAATACAATCATTCTAACTGACCTCTATGCTTCGACCGGGTAGTTCCTCCCTTACTACCCAGTTGCTTCAAGCGGTACACACCTTTCAACATGCCCATAGAGCATATTCTAAACCAAATCTAGCAGGATTATAACTTGAAATGTCCCCAACCTTCCAAGTTTTCCTCTAATCAACGGGATCAATCCAAATACTATCGCTTCTACCGTGACCATGGCCATAACACATCTGAATGCATCAACCTTAAGGATCAGGTCAAGGACCTAGTCCGTAAAGGACGCTTGACTCGGTTCACTATGCCTCGATCTCCCCAAAGGGCCAGAACCAACCCCCCAAAGCGAAACGATAGACACACCCCACCACGATCGACCGACCAGCCCTAGTGAGAGGGTGATAGGGCCTAACACTAACCTCGAGCTCTAGGAGCCCCCGCTTCCCTAGTTGGTGAAATCAGGGTCATTGTAGGTGGACTTGCGTGCGGCGGACGGCTGCGATCGGCACAACAGGCCGAGCTCTGATGAATCAAGTAAGGGTTAGACAAGGAAATAATGCTGGTCGACCAACCCCCCAAGCAACCCAAGCAATGGTCGAAATCGATTACCTTCACAGATGCAGATTGCAAAGGCATCCGATACCTCCATGATGACCCACTTGTCATTTCCTCTCTCATTTCCAACTACAAGGTTCGACGTGTGCTCGTTGACAATGGCAGCTCCTCAGACATTATCTTCCTCTATTCTGTTAAGTAGCTCCAGATTGATGAAGAAAAGTTGTCGCCTCTTCAAACACCTTTAGTTGGTTTCACTGGGGATTGGGTAATTTCTATAGGATCCATCAACCTACCAATCACTATCGGTGAGTACCCAAGGCAAAATACGAAGATTCTTACCTTTTTGGTTTTCGACTCCCCCTCTGCCAACAATGTTATCCTTGGTCGCACAACACTTAATGTTTTCCAAGCCCTGACGTCCACTTATTACCTGGCACTCACATCTCTAACCGATCATGGCGTCGGCACCGTAAGGTAGGAATGGCAACAGGCTAGGCCGAGGCTGGGGATTACACTTCTCGTCCCCAATCTCCAAAGATAAAAAAAATCCCTATCCCCAGCGGGGACCCCACCCTCCCTCCCCCCACCCCTACCCCCTAACGAGGATTGGGTTTCCCCGACCCTAGAAAAACCCTGACTTTTTTTTTTTTTTTTTTAAATTTTGTTTGACACAAGAACAAAAAAAAAATGTTTTCAGTATGTTTCAATTCATCATCAACAACAATCATCAACTTAAAAAAAAAAAAAAAAATCTGAGAAAGGAAAAAAATCTGAAAAAATCATCAACAACAATCATCAACAATAGATTTGAAAAACTTATCAACAAATCTAAAATATATCATCAACAAACAACAATCATGGATTCTCTCTCTAAAACTCTATTTTGATTTGAGATAGTGAGAGAGAGAGAGAGAGAGAGAGAGAGAGAGAGAGTAGAGAGCTAGAGAGTGAGAGAGAGAGAGAGAGATATTTGAGAACCTGAGATAAAGCCTAGCCTAAACATATATATATATATATATAGATATAATATAATAAAGCCTAACATAATAAAGCCTAAACATATATAATATAATATAATATAATAAAGCCTAACATATATATATATATATATCTATATAATAAAGACTGTTTGGGACGGGGCCGGGTCTGGAGAAGCTATCACCATCCTGTAGACGCGCCCTCGGGCCTCACTACAGTTCGGACTCAATTTGTGTCACGGTCCTGTATCTAATCTTGCAGAGTGCAATGCAAGACCGATGAATCATCAAAGAGTCCAAATTCGGCAAATTATTTTTGAAAACAGATTTTTTGAAAGAAGTGCCAAACATGGACTGCTTTGCCAGATACAGAGTTGCCACCTAAATATTTTATTTTTGGAGAAATTTAGGAAACCTTGACTCGTTGCCTAAGGCCACGTGTCCGTCATCACCAAAGTTGCCTCGGCTTGGGAACTTGGGTACGATTAGGGAAGGTCACTTGATGAGCACCCCCGCTCGCCCGATCAAAGATCGGCCTCTACTGACCATGATATCTAGTTTTGAAAACATTATGCGTTCTTATTCCGGTTATTAGCCTAGAATTACTATGTGATGCGCACAGCATATAAAGAATAGACTGGATCGCCTGAATTGGAACGAAACATTTCATGTTTGTTTTTGAAAGCAGTTTGCTACTCGCAAGTAGGCTAAGACGTGGATTTGCCACCCTCGGGTGAGCTTAGAAAACATGATTTTGCCACTATCCAGTGGGCTTAAAACACACATTTTGATGAATTGTTCCAATCCAAATAACCCAACCTTCACCCACAGGCATTCAGGCAGATATATCACATAAGCACATAGCCTCATGGTAAGCATGCTATCATGACAATCACTTACACACATGCAAGGATGCTAAAGCACAAAAACTTACCAAGTACTCCAAGCCAAAACAGAAGCTATGTTAGAAATCCATGCATGATCTTAACTATACAGAAATGCCTAATGCAACACATGCAAAAATGCAACTATAGCAGGCTCGGCTATTCTAAAGATGGCATGTGAAATGCTACAACTAACAAGTATTCAACTTAGAATTGAAATACAAATGTAGTTAGTATGATGAGCCGAGCCCGGTGCATGCAAGACAGATGAATGAATGCAAACATGCTATCATACTGTATGCTAATTGAAATATGCCCTAATCTAACCATCATAAACTGGTAACTAAAAGGGAGAATGACATGGGGTTGGAAGACATACATCACACTCATGCACACTTATTACAACATTGCCCTTGCTCGGAGGGTCCGAATAAATAATATACAGTCTGAATAAATAGTATAGTCCAAATAAATACAAAGCCCTAATTAATCAACAAATTTAACTAGGAAAGTAGTAAACTAGCACGCAAATCTATGGACCGCCTCAGCTCTGTTCCGAATGATAAATGATGCATGCTTGAGTTGCCTTGCGCGGAAATCCATCGCGATGCCCCGATTAGCCTCTGTTTGCATTTAATCCCGGAATGCTGTGCGAAGCTCTAGAAGGCTGTTGATTCTTGATTTGCTGCAGCAGAGAGCAAAAAAGGGGCATGGCAAAGTATTTTCACATATGTATGCTTACCTCGATCCTCGTGCCACCAATCACGCATCACGATGCATGATGGCCGAGGAGTCGAATTGCATGACTCAATATGAAATGAATGCACATGAAAATACAACAAGACTAAAACTCCATCATGGTTAATCCGGAGTGTCGGTGACCGGGAATTGAGACACGTTAAAGTCACTTTCGAGTCTGAAACGTCCTCGTTCCCCGTGCTTGGGCTAACTCCTATCCCAAACACAATGCAATATGCATGATATGCATGAATGCGACTAACATACAACCTAGCATATGCAATGCTATGAAATGGCATACGCAATGCTCGATGTAACATGGCATACACAATGCTCTAACATACAACCTAGCATACACAATGCTATGGACTAAGATGACATACACAATGCAATATGGGCTTACACCAATATGAGTGGAACTCAGCCACACTCACATCAGCAGCCATGAGATGAAAATGAGAGAACCAAAATGCGTGCACATATGCACGCAAACCGAGGACCGAACCTAAGGCACAACATGCAACTCTAACAAGGCATGGCAAGGATGAAGCATGGCATTCAAATGTGTAAATTTTAGCATTGAAACATGATGCTAAATGGTCCTAAATCATGCAAATATGTCATACAATGCATGCTATAGGCCCCGAAACTCGAAACTAGGCACATGTATTGAACCATAACTATGCAAAGCAAGCATTATTTGACTATGAAGCACAAAGACAGAGCCAAGGCAGTCCCAAAACATGCACATTACTAGTTTAAAGCATGGCCAAAAAATGCTAACATGATGGACTACAATAGCATGCAACATTGGCTAGTAAGCATGGGTTGTATTACAACTATATGACGCGCATGAGATCTCATCAAACCAGCCAAAAATAGTGAATAAAACATGTCAAAATATGCCCAAATAACCACTAAAATGCAGCCAATGCATACAAAAATGATGAGCTCCTTTGGAGGGCCATGCAAGAGGTTACTCAACACATACAAGATAGACACTTAGCATGGCAAAACCAACTTTGGAAATGGATTATGAAAGCCCTTAAACCCACCAAATAGGCCCTGAAATCAGTCTAGGAAACATGCAAAGAAAGGCCCCTTTGAGAGGCCTTGAATGTGATTGCTCTACACATGCATCACAGACATAAAATATGGCAAAATGGGCTCTTGAAAGAGCTTAGGAAGACCTTAAAAACCTCAGAATGAGACCTGAAACATGACTTCAATGCATTCAAAATAGAGTCCCTTTGGAAGGCCAACAATGCTAGTAAAGAGAATAAGGGGTGAGAGGGTCACCCCTCTATGATTTCAAAGCTCAAACTCTCATCAAAGGCACTGAAAATCCACTAGATTTCAGTGGCTAAGAGGTCAAAACAAGGCCAATGGAAATGCTCAAATGCATGGCTCAAAGCATGTGGAAATGAAGCATGCAAGGAAGGAGATGACTCCAAACAGAAAAGTGACCCCAAACAAACTTAAAGAGGAGGTCAAAACAAGACTTTTTCTAGTTTATAACAAATCTCGAGATGGGCGCAGATTTGGGCAGAACGAGTTTTTGGGCAGACAGAGTTTTCTTGGGACAGATTTGGGCCGGGCAAGTGTTGGGCCAAGGACGTGTGGCCCAGTTTGGAAAGGATCTACTCGGTTAAGGCACACTCGGTTGGACCGAGCTACATGTTTTGACGGTGGTGAAGCCAGTCGTGTTAAGTGACTGGCACCCGAAAATGCGTGGTCAGCCGAGGTACCTGCTTGCTCGGCAGGAAGGCCAACCATAGGTGAGCACGAGCTGTCCCGGGCTCGGCTTTGCCGAGATGCAGCCTAGCCCGGTCCTCATTGAGCTTAGCTATTGGAGTGCTTGGACATGAAGCACAGCACGGCCGTTGTCAGCCGAGATGATGTTGCCGACTCTGAGATCGATGAAATTAAATTTGGCGATCGGGTTAGGTGATGTTCAGCAAGATTTACGCTGACAGATGGGATGGTAGGGCCACGTGTCAGGAGATGACTGGGAGTAGATATGGGGGGCGCAGAGGGTATATAAGCATGTCTGCGCCCCCCCCATACAGGGGGGACAAACACTTTTGTAAGGAACTCTTACACTCAAACATACTCCCCTTTCCCTCTATCCCAAGGTGTGTGCTAACTTGACCGTCAGAGGGGTTTTCTGGCCACACACTGCCGGGTAGCTCACCGTCATTGTGCTTTCAGGTGATCGAACAGAAACAGAGCTTGGAAGAAAAGAGTACGGGCTTGCCGAAATATTTGCTCCCCGTACAATTGGCGCCGTCTGTGGGAAACTGACAGATAAAACCTTGTCTTCCGAAGCTCATCTGATCGCCTTTTATGGCGAACGAGAAGATTCAAGTGTCCGCCATCGACGGAGTCACTCCGGAGTCGGGCAGACGTAGAGTGGGACCTCCCACCATCTCTTCGATGGGGGACCTGGAGACATTCCCAGGAGGACAGTCAAGAGACGCGTGGGATAAGCGCGAGAGGAGTTAAGGTCATTCACGGAGTCCAGAAGGTCATCGGCGGCGGAGAGACTCACACGCCAGACGTCTGGAAAGCAAGTTGAAGGACCAAGATGCTGTCATCCGATGAATGGCGGAAGAGATGGAGGAGTTGAAGTGGCATGTCAAAGGGAAGGGTGTAGCTGGAGTGGGCGACCACAGTGAGCGCATCCAACCTCGCCGTTCAGGTAGTCAGAGTCAGTGACACATTCTATCCATCTCCATTACCAGAAGTTACTAGGTTGGTAATTCCGATGCGCACGCAAAGAAGTCCAGCGCGCAAGATAGTACTTACCAGCCCTCGCGTCCGGCGACGACGTCGAGGTACACCTATTCCGCTCGATCAGAAGATTTGCGGGCAGTCCTGAAGGAAAGGGCTCGCCGGCGGAAGGCTTGGCGGATACCGGTGTTCCAGCGGTTGTCCTACGGGGTTCACGCTAGCGAGGAGGTCGGAATGCCTCCTCCCCGCCAAGCAGCGCCACTCCTGGTGGATTCCGACTTGGCAAGGTTGAGGGCCACCCCTTTCTCCCTGGAAATAGAAACAACACCTCTTCTGTCAGGCTTCCACCAGCCAAAGTTCACATTATACGACGGGAAGGCCGATCCTTACATGCACGTAAGTCATTTTCGACAGGTCATGGCCGGACATAGGCGAAATGATGCTCTTATGTGCCTCATCTTTCCGTCAAGCTTAGGCGAACTGAGCTTGAAGTGGTTTGAAAGGTTGCCGGAGGGGAGTATAGAAAAGTGGCATCAGCTGGCCGAAGCCTTTGTCACGTGCTTCAAAACCAACACAAAAACACCGAGGGAAGTAGATCACCTACTGAGTGTCAATATGGAACCGAGCGACACATTGAAGGTATACAACTCTAGATATTGGGAGATCTTCAACAAGATCTTGGATTACCCGGTCAACCTTGCAATCACTCAATACAAGCGTGGTCTCCCGGTCGGACATAGACTGCGGGACTCGTTCACTATGCACCAACCGACGTCCATGGCCAGCTCATGCAACGTATCAATGAGCACATCCGAGTAGAGGATGATGCGTCAGCATCTACCGTGAAGGTGACTCCGGTAGCAACAGACAAAAGGTCAGGTGGCAAGGTGTACGCAGTCAGACAGGAGTCTAGCCGCTCAAGCGACCGAGTAGAGGAATCGGACCGTGGCTCGAATCACAACAACTGGAGTAGAGAACGTCGGAATGACTGGGATGACTATCCACGAGATGATGTGGCCGATGCAAATAGAAGGTTGAAGGCAAGGACAGGTATAACCACTGTCTTCAAGATTCCAATCTATCGCATACTTAGTGAAATCCGTGACGAGAGATGCGTCGGTTTCTGCTAAGTTAGGCGATGTCTGAAGAACTATAATCCGCGTATCGTTGCACATTTCATCGGGAGGCGAGGCCACCGGACGGAGGATTGTTTGCCTTTGAGGCAACACTTGGAAGAAGCTAGTTCTTGACGGACACTTAGATCTTTACATTGATGGGGGCGTAAAGCGAATCGGGCTCGGTTGATCGAGGCGGGATGACCGAGATCGCCACCACAGAGTTATTAATGTCGTCGACGGCATTGTGGACCCGGCGCGCGTTTGCGAACTTCGGGGTATGATCAAGAAGGCGGAACACATAAGGGAAGTTTTGTCGGTTCAGCCTGCGATTAAGAGGGGAAAGACCGAAGAAAAAGATGTGATCGATTTTCCTCACGGGATCTAGGCGCATTGACGCCGCTGCGATGCCTTAGTGGTGACACTCGCGTCAAGGAATTGACGTCAAATGAATCTTGATCGTCGGGAAGCTCGGTTGAGATCATGTATTATGATGCATTCAAGCGGCTCAAGCTCAGAGACAGACTTGGCTCCAACCGCCATCTTGGTTGGTTTTAACTTCATAGGTCCGGGTGGCCTTTGGGGAACATAATCCTGCCGGTCAAAGCGGGATCTGTGGTAAAGCAAGTGGAGTTCTGGGTGTTACATGTACCTTCCACTTACAACCTGATCCTTGGAAGGGGATGGCTTCACGCTATACAGGCCGTAGCGTCGACCTACCATCAGGTGATGAGATTCCCCTCGGCTATGGGGGCAATCGAAGAGATTTGAGGAGATCAAGTTATGTCTAAGCAGTGCTTTGTGGCAGTGAACGGAAGCCGAGCTGCCAAGGGCTTCGTTCAAATGATAGAAGGACAAGAAGACCGGGGAGTTCTTGATGATGTGGGCACCAAAGTAGAAGATAAAGCCGTGGAAGACTTGGTGGAGGTGCGAATTGATACGGAGCAGCCGGACAAGTTCTTCCTGCTCGGCTCCAGCCTTACTGCCCAAGAAAGAACCGAAATGGTTGAGTTTTTGACGAGCAACATCGAAGTCTTTGCGTGGTTGCCTTACGACATGCCCAGCCTCGATCCAAGTTTCATCTGCCATCACCTTAATGTCTTCCCCAGAGCAAAGCCAGTCATTTAGCAAACAAGGAGATCGGCGCTACATCACGCCGAGGTAGTTGCAGAGGAAGTGAAAAACTTGCTTGAGGCATGAGCAATTCAGGAAGTGCACTATCCTCAGTGGATTTCCAACACAGTAGTGGTGGCCAAGAAGAATGGGAAGTGGCGAGTCTGTGACGATTACAAGACAGTCAACTGAGCTTGTCCGAAGGATAGCTTCCCTTTGCCCGTATTGACCAGCTTGTGGACTTGACGGCTAGACACAATCGGCTCAGCTTCTTGGATGCCTATCGCGGCTACCACCAGATTTCCATGCATGGTCCCGACTGAGAGATTACTTCCTTCACGACTCCAAGGGGACTCTTCTGCTACCGAGTCATGCCTTTTGGTTTGAAGAACATCGGGGCAACTTTTCAGAGGATGATGACGAAGATGTTTGCTCCTTTGCTTGGACGGACAATGGAGGCCTACATTGATGATATGGTGGTTAAAAGCCAGCATGCAGGAGACCACTTATTCGACTTGGCCGAAATGTTCGCCATTCTCAAAAAACACAAGCTGCGCCTAAATACGTCTAAGTGTGCCTTTGGCGTGGGATCCGAAAATTTTTTGGGATTCCTAGTCACGAACCGAGGCATCAAGGCGGACCACTTAGATCGATCTTATGCAAGATTTGAAGCGACCTAGCTCGACTAAGGCGTCTGACATCTGGCGGGATGGCCGCCGCGCTTAATCGATTTATAAGCCGGTCATCAGATCGCTGTCGCCCTTTCTTTCAGCCATTAAAATCAAAATTCTTGTGGGACGAAGATTGTGATCGGGCTTTGGCCGAGCTCAAGGAATATTTGTCTTCTCCGCCACTGTTGGTTACACCAAAGCCAGGCGAGAAACTCTATCTTTACCTTGCTGTCTCCTGACATGCGGTCGATCTTGGTGCTTATGCAGTGAATTAAGCACCTCCCAATCTTCTACGTCAGTAAGACCTTGCTACCGGCGGAGTTGAGATACTTGCTGTTGGAAAAGCTTGCGTTAGCATTGATGATGGCGTCAAGGAAGTTGGCGCACTATTTTCACGCCTATACCATCATCGTTCTGACCAAATTCCCTTTTAAGGCCTTGTTTGAGCGGGGGCGGACTTTTCTGGTCGAATTCTCAAGTGGGCGGTCAATTGGGACAATTTGATGTGAAGTTCAATAGTGCACGACCATAAAAGCCGGACCTTGGTGATTTCATTCTTGAATTCTCGCTGGAACTCATCTGGTGTGCAGGTTGACATTGCGGCAGATGAGGAGGTGAATGCCGACCTTAGAGATACAACAACTTTGGTGGAGTTTGCGGAGCGGAATTTATCATGAAGCACGCTCAATTTGTACAACTCCACCGCCCGGTGATGCGATGACGGAGGCGGGCCCCACCGATCAACTTGCTCCGTCGAACGCATCACCATGGGGAAAAGAAATGGACCCACCGACATAGAACTGCGGCACAATCTGTCGCAACTGGTGATTCGCCTCTGGGACTTGCATCACGTATCAACTTCTTTGAGTCAGGTGCGAATCACCAAGCTGAAATGGAACCAATCGGTCTGAGAACACAACAGGCGGTCGAGCAACCGAGATCCCATCACCCTTCGAAACTCTCAGAACCCTTCAGAATGTTGGAAACTCTTTGTGGGGGAGATGTGGAAACTTTTAGTTGATGGGCGTCGAACCGCCACGGTCTTGGGCTGGGTGTCGTTCTTATTTTGCCAGAGGGCGTAAGTATTGAACATTCTATCACGCTTGGCTTCGGCGTCAACAACAACAAGGCCCGTGCGGCGCCAGCTGAACTCAAAAGCGCTCTTTAGATGAAGGCTTAGAGCTAATGGTTTCTGATGATTCGGCTTGTGGTTAACCAAGTCCTGGGATTTATGAAGCAAGGATGAGAATGACAAAGTACCAAGCTACGGTTAGGGAACACATTAAGCAATTTCAGCAATCGAGTTCAGCAGTTGGTATGAAGAAAAGCAATGAAAATAAATGGCCGGCCTTTCTTCAATGGTTGATAGTGCATCTTCTAACCCCATGTTGATTGAATTCCTTTCGCGGCCCAGCATTGAGGAAGCCGGCCATACGGATGTACTCTGCGCCGCGCTAGGTCCTTCCTGGATGGACCCTTTAATCCTGTTTCTCAGAGATCGGACTCTGCCAGCCGACAAGAAAGAAGCGCACAAAGTCCGAGTGAAGTCAGAGCGGTTTTGTTTCTCTCCATCTGGAGCGTTGTATAAGAAGTCCTTCACCGGTCCTTATCTGAAGTGCGTGCACCTGAGTAGCGTGGAGGCCTTCTTGTATGAAATTCACGAAGGCATCTGTGGCTGTCATATAGGCGGGTCCAGCCTCTTGAGCTATTCGCGAGACTCTTGGTGGCCGTGCATGCAGGACGACGCACAAAAGTATGTCCGCAGGTGCGAGAAATGCCAGAAGTTCGCCCATCAGATCCATCAGCCAGCCAGGGAACTTCTTCCCCTCACCAGTCCTTGGCCCTTTGCCATGTGGGGGCTAGATATCGTCGGGCCGATACTCACAGCACCAGGCAACCGGAAGTTCTTCATTGTGGCCACAGATTACTTCACCAAATGGGTTGAAGCTGAGCCCTTAGCAACAATCAAGGAGAAAGACGTGAAAGCGGTTTTATGCGGTAGAATGTGATCACGCGATTCGGCGTCCCCAAGATTTTGATCTCTGATAACGACACCCAGTTTGACGGTCGCCTATTCAGAGGATTTTGTGAAGATCTAAAGATTGAATTCTACAACTCCACCCCGGCTTACCCACAGTCCAACGGTCAAGCCGAGGCATCAAACAAGACCATCCTAGATGGGTTGAAAAAATGGCTGGAGAAGGCAAAGGGAAAATGGGCCGAGGAACTACCCAGCGTCCTTTGGGCATATCGAACAACCCTGCGGCGATCTACCGGGGAAACTCCATTTGCTTTGGCTTATGGCATGGAGGCGGTCATACCTTTGGAAGTTGGCATGCCCACCCTAAGAAGTGAGGGTTTTGAACCCGAGCTGAACGCCGAGGCCATCGCCCTGGAACTTGACCTAGTGGAAGAGCGTCGGGAGAAGGCCCTCATCCACGTGGCCGCCTACCAACAAGAGCTCTCAAAGAAGTACAACAAAACGGTGCACCCCAGACCGTTCAAAGTTGGTGATTAGGTTTTGAGGAAAGTTATGGGCAACACCCTAGTGCCAGGCGAAGGCAAACTAGGAGCAAATTGGGAAGGACCCTACAAGATCACCGGTCTAGGGGGCAAGGGGGCATATCACTTGGAGGATCTAGAGGGAAGAGCAATACCCCGGCCGTGGAATCGGCCAACCTCAAACTGTATTTGTAACAACGCCCGCGAGGGACCTCGATGCTATAGTTCGGACTCCCCCTGTTTTTTTTGTTTGTTGCGGTTCGTAATCTGAACCAAAGAGTCCAACTCTGGCAAATCGTTTTGAAGAAAAAATAGATTTTTGAAAAGTAGTGCCAAACATGGACTTTGCGGAATCTGAGTCGCCACCTAAATATTTTTTAAAATGGAAATTTAGGAAACCACGACTCGGTGCCAAAGGCCGCGTGTCATTACATTACAAAGTTGTCTTGGCTAGGAGCTTGGGTACGATCGGGGAAGGTCAGCTATGAGCACCCCCTTTCGCCCGGACCGAAGACCGACCTCCACTAACCATGATATCCGATTTTGAAAATGTTATGTGTTCTTGTTCCGGTTATTAGCCTAGATTTACTATGTTATCGCCTGACAAACAAGTATAGACTAGATTGCCTAATTTGGAAACAAGCATTGCATATCCGTTCGTTTTGAAAGTGCTTTGGAATTTGCTACTCGCAAGTAGGCTAAAACACGGATTTCAACGAGTTTTTCCAACTCAAGAAATCCAACCTCCACCGACAGGCATTCAAGCAGTTTATCTCATATAAGCACTTAGCCACATGGTAAGCATACTGTCATGTTAACATTCACACGCATGCGAGATGCTAAAGCGTAAATACTTACATCGTACTCCGTGCCAAAACAATAAACTAGTTTAGCAAACATGCATGCCCTAGTTCGTGTTAGAGTGACTAATGCATCGCATACAGAATGTGACTAGGATAGGCTCGGCTAACCCTAAAATGGCATGTGAAATGCAATCATTCGGTGCACGTATTCAAGTTAGATTTGAAGATACAATGCGGTTTGTATGATGTATCGAGCCCGGTGCATGTAAAACAAATGTATGGATGCACTCATGCATTGCATAAGGTATGCTAAAATAAACGTGCCCTAATCTACCATCGTAAGCAGGTAAATAAAAGGGAAGAAAGAAGTGGGGGTTGGAAGACATGCACACCACTCACACACGCTTATTACAGATTTGCCCTCGCTCGGAGGGACCAAAAGAATATACAAATTAATTAACTACGCAAGCTAATTAAATATTACAGATCAGTTAAATTAACAAATTAATTAATCTAATTAAAACAGTAAAGCCCTCGGGAAGCGGATCAGATGCAACGCATGCTCGGGATTTGCTCGGAATCGCACTGCCATGCATAGTTTGCCTCTGTTTTCCCTGCTTTGCTCCTCTAAAAACTGCCAAACTCTCAGGAATGCCTCTCAGGACACTGGGGAGTACCACCGGCTAAGTAGAATGACCACCGGCACTAGGATGTGGCCATCGGCACAAAATGAATCCATCGGCTGATGACTTTTTGCCGGCTGGCACAAAATGTTGCCGGTCGGCAAAGAATACTCGAGAACACGCAACTCACGGCGATGAAGGCAAAACTTGCATGGCAATCCAATTCAAACAATGTATGCACCAATCATGCCCCCTATCATGTTTGCGACTCAAAGGGGTATGTGCCTCGATTCCCGGGCCACCAATTGTGCATTTTCATGCATGATGGCCCAAAGAACCAATGTATGCACTTTCATGTCAAATGAAATGCAAGTCAAACAAACAAAGAGCCCAATCCCCATCACCAAATCAAGGGACAAGGCATGCATGCAAGATGCATTGTAACCTAATCATGTTAGCTAGGGATGCAACATGAGCATGTGAACAAACAATGCACACTAGGCATGCAACCTATGCAAGCAAACTTGCGAGTCATGAGGCAAGGAAAACCAATGAAAAGATGGACTTAAACATGATCTAGGCAACTCTAATTAGGCCTAAAATTAGTGGCCAAAACTAAGGAAATGAAGGCCAAAATGCACACACACATGCATGCAATCATGGTCTAACACCTTAAGCATAAACAAGGAAACTGTTAAGCACACTTAAAGAGACCAAACAATAGACAATTAGCATGCAACACAAGCTCTGAAATTGCACAAAATAGAGGTGCCAAACCAAATAATTCAAGCAAGTAAAGCATGCAAATGGCCCAAGTACTTGAGGCAAGCCAAGAGGCTTAAACCAAGGTCAAACCCACCAAACCTCACAAGGCTAAGGGGACTCAAAACAGGTCAAAGGCAGACCTAAACAACACCCGAGGAACACCTAGATGGCATCTAAATGGCTTGAATTCAAAAGCATGCACACATGCACTTTCAAGGAGCATACAACACAAGCTCATAAGGCGTTAAAGAGGCATGCAAGGCAAGCATACAAATATGTTAAAGGGACTGAAATAACATGAAAAAAGACTCCAATCCACTAAATCAAAGCAAAAAAAGCATGCTATACACTTACATACTTAAGGCCAACAAGCCCAAAAATGCAAAGAGGCTATATAATGCATGCTAGGGTCGACTCAAACAACCCAAGACAGACCTAAAGCATGGCAAAATAAGCACAAAAGCTTCACAAATCTAAGCCTAAAACATGCTAAAACAAAGGTACACAACCTAAGGCATATTAAGGCAATCACAAGGCATTACAAGGTAGGTATGCAAGGCATGCATGGTATACCAAAACCAACTTAAAACCATGTTATATTATGGCAATATAAGCATGAAAAACAGTCATGGCATACTCAACACACACTCAAACATAAGCTCCCTTAAGAGACCAAAAATGGTCCCTTTCAAGGACAACAAGGAGAAGGGGGGGCCCTCCCCTGAGGGATTTCAGTGGTGAAGAGGCCCAAACACCAAAGTCTCGAAACTTGCACAAAATAGCACAAAAAAGGGGCCTTTCAAGGCCTAAGGGTGGTCAAACACACTCAAACCACAAAACACTCTTAACAAACAATCAAGAGGGCCTAAAAATAGAACTTTTTTATGTTATACACTAAACACAAAAATAGCTCTAAGATAGGTAGAAATAGGATGCAAAAATGGGGAAAAAAGGACTAGTTTCTTACCCTTGAAGCCTTTCTTCAACAATGGTGGTCTTGTTGCCTCCTTAAGCTTCAATCCAATCAAAAACAGCAAGAACAAGCCCTTAGAACCTCAGTAGCCAAAGGAAGGTGGAGCACTAGGTGCTTGTGTGCAATAGTATGGACTAAAACACACACAAGAGTAATATAGAGATAGGATGTGTATTGAACCCTAACCCTAAAACCAAAGTTTCCTCTGTATTTTCTAAGCAAAAAAGCTCTAATTTTTCTAACCCTTGAGCAAGGGAGAGGAGGGCTCCTCTTATAGAGGAGCCAATCTTGTAAACTTACAATGTAAGCTAACAAGAGGGGCATCCTATGGAGGGGAAGCAAATGCCAGCCAGCTGTTTCAAAATATCTCCAAAAGTAGCTGAACAGTAGTCGGCCGGCCAAAAATGTCATTTTGACAAAATTGATTGCCCTCTAGGCAACAAAGAGTGCCGGCAACAATATACATTGCGGTGGCAACAAAAACCGGTGGCCTCTAGCCTTTGGGTGGTGTGTGGGGATGCCTCATGAGGCATTTCTGCCCCTCAAGGCAAAACACAAGTGTTTGGTGCAAAACCGGACAAAAGCAGTCGAGTTCGGAGATCACGAGACAAGGCGTGGCGAGAACTCCGGGAACTCCAAACGAACACAAACATGGATAATCACCGAGTGTTCAAGCGGTGACGTCCAAGTCTTGAGGACGGTCAAAAATGGGGTGTCTACAGTATTATTTCTATCTTTAGCTTTCTTTTTTTTTGCAAAGGAATTTTTTGGCTTGCACTTCAGAATGTAATTCTTTTTGTCAATATATAGAAGTGACTTTACTTTCGCATTCAGATTGTTGTACAAACCGAGATGATTTATTCCGGTTGAAAGAGTTGGTGTTTTGTCCAACTTAGGCAATCTCAACCGAGATGATTTACTCCGGTTGAAAGAGTTGGTGTTTTGTCCAACTTAGGCAATCTCAACCGAGATGATTTATTCCGGTTGAAAAAGTTGGTATTCTGTCTAGCAGGCAATCTCAGCAGAGATGATTTACTCGGTTGAAAGAGTTGGTGTTTTGTCAACTTAGGATTCCAACCGAGATGATATACTCCGATTGGAAGAGTTGATGTTTTGATCAACTTAGTTATTTCAGTAGAGATGATTTACTCATTTGAAGCGTTGATGTTTTTGTTCAACGTAGTTATTTCCAACCGAGATAATTTACCCGGTTGTAGAGTTGGTGACTTGTTCAACTTTGGATCCCCAACCAAGATGGGTATTAGATTGAAGAAGTGGTGAGTTCAACTTTCTTTGTCTCGACCAAGATAGGTATTCCGGTCAAAGCCTGTTGGTGATATGTTCCATTTTGTGATTTATACCGAGATATTTTGCTGAAAATGAAATTGATGACAACCGTGCAAACACTTGTTGAAATCAGAACTTTTCATTGATAAAAAGTGTACAAAAGGTGGGGAACTTAGCCCGGTTACATCAGAAAAACAAAAACAGAAAAAAGAAAACTAAACCAAGGGGGAAAGGTTGGTGAACTCGTCCTCGGTGGCCTCTATGTTGATGGTTGGACTTTTGTCTTGGGCACCAGGCTCATCACGGCCGGGCTGCTCCTGCACTTTGTTGTCGTCTCCCTCGGTATCTGTCTCGGCCTCTCCTTCTTCAAGCCCTTCCTCGGCCTCAGCCTGCAACGCGCTGAAGACGTCGTTGGCATATGGCACAAGGTAGGTCGGTAGGAAAGCAGGAGGCGGAGTGGCAAATATGTCGGTCTTAGAGCCTTGGCCAAGAGATGCTCATGAGTAGATTTCGACTTTGAAGTATATGTCTTGAGTTGCAAAGACCTGTTTTTTGTAGTTTTCCTCGGCCTCAAAGAAGCCGACGTTGTTGGCAACTCGGCAGTCCTTCTTCCTCGACTTCTTCAAAGCGTCAAGCTCGGTCTGGAGGTCATCCCGTTTTTTCTCGGCCGCTTCGAGCTGACCAAGTAGTCTGTTGTTGTCGGCATTGGCCATCTCAAGTGAAGACTTTGCCCGGCCAAGCTCAGCTTGGAGGCTCTGGACTTGGCTGGCTATGTCATTTGCCTTTTGCCTAAGTCTATGGATGCGCTCCATTACCAGGTGTTGCTTCTGAATGGCCTGCAAGAAGCAAATTTGATTAGTGAAGGAACCGGACAAACACTTCTGAAAATTTCAGAGGCAGATTGAGACATACCCTGGCCATGGACTTGATTGATGACTTCACCAACCGAGTGTCAGGAACGTGGTCGCTGCTGACCACGTCGCTCGATAGAAGAAGTGCCTTGGAAAGATCATAGGCGAGCAAGTGCTCTTTATCGCCCTTGATCGAAGCCGTAGCCGGGATGTCTTGTCCCCGGTGTTTCAGCTGTGGTCGCCAGATCGATCTTGGGTCAGCAAGTGGCGGTTAGTTGCTCGATGGTAGCTCGCCACCGGCTCGTGACGGATCTACGCGAGCTCTTTTACCAGCCTGGCGTGGAGTGGGTTTCTTGCTAGACTACCTGGCAGCTTGAGAAGCTAGAGCGACCACGGCGCCGCTTGATTGACCGGCGGCTGGTGAGCGGGTGACTACGCTCGGTATCTCGGCTGAAGTGGCGGTGAGCAGGGTTTTGATTCGGCTTAGCCATCTCTTGTTCTTCTATCGGTGGGATTAGTGGGACGTCGGCAAAGTTGGATCTGGAGGAGGTGATGGAGCGCGGAGAAAGTCTGTAACTTTACTCGTGAGGCGAAATATCTGTATGTTGGAGTGTAGCCAGAAACAAGCGGTCGCAGTAGCGGTTCTGATGGCTTCTACGTTGGGATATTGGTAGTTGGCTTGCAAGGCTTGAATTGCTGCAAAAGAAACAAGAAAAATGGTTAAGTACAGAATAATAAAGAAAGTGGGCAAATCGAGCAAATAAGCGCGGCTTACATGTGGAATCGAAGTTCTTGCTTATGGTCGGCCCGTCTGTACATTTCATAATTGCTAGACACCCGAAGAAAATCATCGTGCAAGTCCTTATGCGGTGTGCGGTCACAATTTTTTCTCTGCCTGGCCTAATTTTAAGATAGTAGGTGAGGCCATCGCCGGTGTGCCCTAAGGTGTATTGGCGCAGAATTTTGGCTAACCCTAGGCTTATGCCTAGCCGGTTGTTTAATTCATGCACACCGTTTATTATCCGGTAGGTGTTGGTGGACACTTGAGTGGGCGCAAGTTTTGTCCGACGCAGGAACTCGGTCATCAGAGGGTTGACCGGGAAGCGAAGGCCTCCTTTTACGATTGACAGCACGGCGAAGGGGCATTGGTCTAGTCTGCCCCAAGGTGTTGTCTTTTCTTCTGCCAGTTCAAGATGGACATCGGCCGGGATGCCGTACTCCTCCCTGAACGTAGCCAGCGCTACCGGACTATCCACTAGGAAGCGGAATTTCCCCATTTATGGCCGGCCTAACTTAGCTCGGATGAGGGGTTTGGCACTGTGGTAATTGGTGGTTGCTTGGTCTTGGAGAGCCTCAGAAGTGGTCAATGGTCCCCCTGGACTCTGCAGGAAAAGGATGGCAAGTGTAAGTGTGAGCGCGGTCGCGCGAAGTGAGCTTAACTTCAGCTCGATCATTAAAGTGCCAAACCACCTCGGTCGTCTAAGCTAACCAAGGAGCTCGGTCGCCCAAGTGGACCAGATGTTAGCCCGGTTGAGCAACGAATTCCTTTTGCTATCTCGGTTTTTGCTGGGGTTGAGACAAACATGTTATTTGCTCTGTTAGATTGGTTTTTTGGATCAAATGAAGACCAGGAGCCCGGTCTGCCCCAGTTCTTCAGTGTTCTTCAGGAAAAATGAAGAACACCATGAACAGTTGAAGGTCTAGGATGTTTTTGACGCCTAATGTCCTATAAACTATGTTTTATTGCCCTAATGTGTGAAGTATCACAGAACATAGTAACTAAAGAGCAGTTGAAGGACATACCTGTGAAGGGCAGGGCCTTCTTCTTCTTCCTCTTCGAGCACGAGGTCAACAATGACAAGAGAGAGAAGGCACTAGAGTTCTGGATCGCTTGGAATGAAAGGGAGACAGTAGGAATGAATCGAAGAGGGGGGGGGCATGTATAGAGGGGTAGAAAAAACCGCCCAAATTCAAATTCGTGCGACGGCTGGTTGGCTGCTCGAGAACCAATGAGAGGGCACTACGTGTCCCTATTGATGGCAGCGTCAGAAATGAAGAGAAAGATGGTAAGGTCGGTGAGGCGGCAAGGGCAAGCCAAAGAGACGGGAATGTCGGGAGGAAGTTTAAATTCATCGTGTCATTGGCGATTCTTGGAATTAGGAAGGATGGGACCGAGAAGGTGCTACCCCGGTTGAAGTAGGTAATCCCAGTCACGCTTCAGCGGATGGAATTAAGCGGAAATTGAGAGGGAGATTAATTATCTGGTAATGGGCCGGTCAAATTTGGGCGAACGAGTTTTCTTACAGACGGTTGAAATTTGGGCAAGTGTTGGGCCAGGGCGTGTGGCCCGATTTGGAAAGGATCTGCTTTCGGTTAAAACACGCTCGGTTAGGCAAAGCTACATGTTTTGATGGTGGCGAAAGCGATTGTATTAAGTAATGGCGCCAAAAGGCGTGGTCGGCGAATACTGCTTGCTTTCGGCGGAAGGCCGACCTGGTGAGCACGGTATCCGGGCTTGGCTTTGTCGAGATCTTGACCCTAGCAGGTCCTCATTGAGCTTAGCTATTGGAGTGCTTGGACATGAAGCCTGCAACCGCCGTTGTCGGTAGAGATGATGTTGTCCATTTCTTGAGCTCCCGATGAGAATTTTGGCAGTCGGGTTAGGTGATGTTCAGCAAGGTTTACGTTGACAGATGGGATGGCAGGGCCATGTGTCAGGAGATAACTGGGAGTAGATATGGGGCGCAGAGGGTATATAAGCATGTCTGCGCCCATCTGAGGACAAACATACATGGAACTCTTACACTCAAACATACTCCTCTTTCCCCCTATCCCAAGGTGTGTGCTAACTTGCCGGTCGGAGGGGTTTTCCGACCACACACCGCCGGGTAGCTCACTGTCGTTGTGCTTTCAGGTGATCGGACAAAAACAGAGCTTGGAAGAAAGGAGTATGGGCTTGCCGGAATATTTGCTCCCCGTACAACTAGTAAAGAGAATAAGGGGTGAGAGGGTCACCCCTCTATGATTTCAAAGCTCAAAATCTCATCAAAACCTTTGAAAATCCTTTGGATTTGGTGGCTAAGAAACAAAACAAAGGCTAATGCAAATGCTCAAATGCATGGCTAAAAGCATGTGGAAATGAAGCATGCAAGGAAGGAGATGACTCCAAATAGAAAAGTGACCTCAAACAAACTTAAAGAGGAGGTCAAAACAAGACTTTTTCCAGTTTATAACAAATCTCGAAAATGTTCACAAGTAAGGCTAAAATATGATGCAAAAATAGCCCTAAAAGAGAGATAGAGGGTAAGGGAAAGTAGATGACCTCAAACAGCAAAGTGCCTTAAACAAAGTTGAAGAGGAGCTCAAAATAAGACACTTTACAGTTTAGGTCGAGGCCCAAAAATGCTTTCAAATGGGGCTAAGTAATGAAGCAAAATAAGGCTAGAAAAGGGGAAATGAAGACTTACCCTTGTAGAGCCGACCTCCAAACTCTGGACCAAGTTGGTGAGCTTTCAATCTCTGCAAATGACCTCCAAGGTGCTGGAATGGATGAGGGAGGTGGTAGGCTGAGAGGTGTAGGGTAAAAAGGCCAAGAATATGAGTGTTTGGAGGCTTGAAGTATAGAGATAGAGGGTTGTATGTATATTTCTAGCCAAAAGCTTCTAACCCTTGCAAATGGAGGTGGTGTGTTATATAGAGGGAGAAGGGTGAGGCTTCTTGGAGAAGCCAAGAGAGGGGGTCAAGGCTTATAAAAGAAGCTTGACCAAAAGAGTCAAGCTTCCTCAAGAAGGTTGACCAAAGGGTCAAACTTCCTTTGGAAGCTAAGCAAAGGGTGCAAAACCACCTTAAATGGACCAAAAACAAGGACAAATCCTCGGATAGAGGGTCAAGTGCAAAACAGCTGGCACAGCTGGAATGCACCTGAGGAGACAAGACTGGCCGACCAAGTTCAAAAGGCCAAGGTGGTCGGCCGGCCAGGGGTCAAAAGGTTCAAGAAAAATTACTGGTCGGCCACCCTAGAAAGGTGGCCTTCCAGATGAGTGCAACACAGCTGTGTAGAGGAAAACCAGAAAATGTGACCCAAAAGGGAGAAAAACCAGCTTTTTAGAGGGGTTCAAAAGGGTCAATTACTGGTCGACCTCCCCATATTGGTGGCCTCCCAGATGATCATAACACAATGGTGGTGTGAAAAACCAGAAATTGTGGCTTAAAAGTAAGAAAAACCAGCTTTCTGTCAGAAAAACCGACTTTAGGAGAGAGAATGTCACAACCCAAACCTGTCCCTAAAAGTTCAGGCATGACCTACTCCTAAATGGACATGAACCTGGTGTATAAACCTGTGAGGCCTTATCGGAAGCATAAAAACACGAACATCATATAGATACAACATATGCCATTAAACTATTTCTAATATGCCAGGATCTCATTCATCAGATACTTCATCACCAAAAAGGGACCATGTCAAAACTAAATCCTTGAATATCGGTTACATACAGATACATTTACAGTCCCAGCCCTGCCCCATGATTGGGCGTATACCAAAAACAACACGAGAGTTATGTATAACAACTTTAGATGGCACCCAATAAGTAAACTAACATCTTCACTGTTTTCCCAAAAATGAGTGGCTTGGTATAGTGCCTGGACACGTAAAGGTTGACCAAAGGAAGCGGCATCCTGAGCTAGGTGACCACGGTGGGTGACCTCTGAAACAACCAAAAGCGAGTGAAGTGGGCTCGATGAATAGTAATACATAAATAAAACATTGCTTAGCAGGCAGTTACATATCAATACATTAGTCGATTTTATTATGTACATAATGGCCTTAGGCCTAATCTTGTAACATAACTTGGTGGCTATAAGCCCTTGAAAGTGGTGGCACGAAGCCCTTGGGTCATGTGGCATAACACTCTTGTATACATGTTGGCACTATGGCCCTTGAAACTTGTTGGGATTAAAGCCCTTGGAAAGTGGCACAAGGCCCCTGAAAATGGCATAAGCCCTTGTAAAGTTTCTTTCTTCACAAGCATTTAACATTCCTTAAACAATAGCATAGATTCATAACATGCTTGTATCATTAATATAGGTATCTTACATGCCTCAAAATAGCAACATAAGTGCATAATATTTACATAGGTACTACTACTCACGATTAATTGTTACGATCGTTGGTTACGTTAAGTAGTGTGCCTGTGCACATTCAAATTCACACATTAGTTCATTTCTTCACTCAAATTTCTTTTTGATTCGCTTTACTTCATAGGAATTAATCATCATCAAAAAGGCATCAAATATATATTTCGGCAACATTAGAGAACTCTACACGCAAAACGGAGCAACTCGTCTTTTTCCACATGTAACGCACGTGCGTAGGATCCGCGTCTGGCTAGTCTCGCATGTGCTTTTAAAACGAAAGCCCTTTTCTTCTTCTCCCTGCGTGCGGCCATAACCCCCGCGCGTCGCGGCTTCATGCGTGCGGCCATGACTCCCTTGCGTCTTGGCGATTCTGCATTTTTAGTCTGAATTTTGCTACAAAATGTGGTTGTTTTGGGGGTGTTTAAAAGGCCCTAAATTGAAACTTTTAAACACTAATCATGGTTCAAAAACATGTAATTAGAGTGCAACATATCATAATTTAATCTAATTTGAATTGAATTAAGCCCTTGATCAACACTCAATTGATTAGAACAAAAGTTGAAGTTCAACAATATAAATTCATCCTTGAGCCTCCTAACTTCACACACTTAACATAGGTATGCCAAAAACATAACATAAACATGGATATCAACTTAATAAACAAGGAAACAAGATGGTATTCTCATAAATAACTTGAATTGAGTCCAAACTCCATAAATAGTGGGATTATTCTACCAAGTCTTTACCACACACACATCCAAAACTTCATGCAACATCAAGGGCTTCCCATTTCAAATTGAGGAAGAGGATTAAGTTAGAGAAATTCAACTTACCTTGGCTTCAATTCTTGCAATTCTCTCTTATTCTTGACCTCTCTTCCTTTCCTCCCAAGGAATGTATGCAATTTCTAAGTTTGAAGCTTCTCATTGACATATATATATGTTCATTCATAACTACTAACATATAAGATGAAATTGAATCGTTTAATCAGTCCAAAATTAAAATGTCACAAACATGCTTAAAATTACCTAAAAATTATGCTGATCACGAATATCTTATCAATTTCAGATAATTAAGTTGTTAAGGCTTCAAATTCCTAATTCAATGTTTTAGTGGTGACAGATAGTTTTCTTAAGAAATAGATAGGCATCTATACACATGAATTTCACTTGCTTCATCAAACTTTTCATGGACTTTTTCAATAAGCATTTAAAAGTACCAATCGAGGGCTAAGAATAGCACAAAAATCATGTGCGAGGGTCGGGTTATTACAGAGAAAAAGGAGAAAGCTGGTTTTTTAGGGAAAAAGGTGGCCTACCACCATACCACCACCTTCATAACCATGAAAATAGGGTCCCTACCAAAAATGGACCAAGACGGATGCAAAACGAAGGTTCGGGGGCCAAAACGCGCAGCCCGAGGCCCCGAAAATAGGCTGTTAGGCACGAAGTGGCGTATGATCATGAAGGTGGTCTCTCGGGCCTGATGTCCCTCTAAAGGGAGAAATAAGGTGTGTGCCAAAACCAGCAATCGAAGGTAGTTAGGCGGTCCCGGCAAAGGCGCCTGACCAAGCGGCTCAAAATCAGCAGCCTCCAAGCGGGAAAAATGGCCTCGACCACGAAGCGTAGCCTCGGCCATTGAGAGATGGTCTATGAGACCTCTCCCTTTGGGAAGAAAACATAAACAAGACCTGGTTCGCAAAGAGGCAAAGCACAAAAGAGCCAGTCGGGAGGCAAGGCTCGCCGAGACTCCGCAACCTCAAAGCGAGCACCATATACAACATCACCGGAGTGCTCAAGTGGTGACGTCTGAGTCTTAAGGTCGGTCAAAAATGGGGTGTCTACATCCCAGCCCAAAATTATTGGGGATTTAATTTTAATACCATTCTCGGCCTATAGAGATAATTTTTGGGAAAAACCCATTTTAATCGGGAATTCGAGGATCGAGGTCCCCATCGGGCGGAGTTCAAGTGCCATCCTACTGTAAGGGGTGAGCAGTGTGGCTAGAGAATGCTACGTCGCTTCATTAAAAGAAGTAAAAATGAAAGAAACTATGATCGTAGAAGGTCTTGATGTCAAAGATTAAGAGGAACTAATCAGGGGAAAACTAGTGGAAGAGTTAATTGAAGTGTCCATTAACTCTGACAATCCAACAAAGATAGCTAAGATTGGTAGCCAGCTGCCTCCTCAGTCCAAGGCCGGCCTCATGGCTGTCTTAGTCGAGCACAACGATGTCTTTGCTTCGACTCATTCAAACATGCCAAGCATCGACCCTGTTTTTATCACTCATCGCCTCAGTATTGAGCCCCAGTTCTGACCGTTCCACCAAAAGCAACACATTTTTTATCTAGAGCATAACAACCTTATCGCCACTAAGGTAGACAAGCTGTTGAAGACACAGCTCATCAGAAATGTAGACTATCCTAGATAGTTGTCTAACATAGTCTTGGTCCACAAAAATAATGGCAAATGGCGACTGTGCGTCGACTACTTTGACCTCAATCGAGCTTGTCCCAAAGATAGCTACCCACTTTCTAAAATAGATCTATTGGTCGACGCGACTGTGGGACATCAGATGCTTAGCTTCAAGGATGCTTTCTTCGGCTATAATCAGATCTTAATGCATGCAGTTGACCAGGAGCACACCTTTTTCATTACTGGCAGGGGAACTTATCACTACCGCGTAATGCTATTCAGTTTAAAGAATGCGGGGCCACTTACCAATGCTTGGTCAATGCCATTTTCAAAAACCAAATAGGTCGGAATATGAAGGTTTATGTCGATGACATGCTCGTCAAGAGCAAACTCTCCTCCGATCACTTAGTGGACCTACGAGAGACTTTCCAAACCTTGTGTAAGTACCAGATGAAGCTAAATCCGGAAAAGTGCACCTTCGATGTCGGATCTGATAAATTTTTGGGTTCATAGTCGACCCTTGAGGTATTGAGGCTAACCCGAAAAAGATCAAGGAACTAATAAATCACGATCTCCCCGAATGGTGAAGAAGGTCTAACGGCTCCTGAGCGAGTCATTGCCCTCAATCATTTCATTTCCCAAATGGCCGACAAATGTCTTTTATTCTTCAAAGTTCTCGATAGGCCTTGATTGGAACCTTGAGTCGAGGAGGCCTTCCAATAACTAAAGCGATGCTAGGCCAATCCTCCTCTCTCTCTCTCAAGCATTGCTAGGAGAGACCCTTTTTCATTACGTAGCTATCTCCACCACGGCAGTCAGTGCTACCCTAATCAGGGAAAATGACTTAATCCAACGCCTAGTTTACTACATTAGCCGTGCACTCTGGGTGTGATACCCCTGTTCCGTAGTATGCTAATTGGTCCTTAATTTGAGTATGATTATGTGTTTAGCATGATTTTGTGTGCCATTATGTGAATATATGTGATTTTGAAATGCTATCTGTTCACCGTAGGAATATCTGTTTGAATAATCTGCTTTGGAAATTAAATCAAGGGCCTTATCGGCTACAAAACCCGAAATTGATTACGCCATTGTGATTGGCATAATTTTTTTAGAGCTTACGGTGAAATTTAATTAGAAATTGATTCTGGTCAAATTAAACTGATTAAATTGATGATTTCAGTGCCCAACTATTTTATATCAAAATAGTATGTTAGTGGGACTTGTTGTATATTAGCACTCACTCTCCTTTAACTCTATTGAACTCAACATCTGAGTTATACCATTGAGAGAGAGGGAGATCCGGCCTTAGTGAGAGAAAGGGAGAGAAGTTGTGCAAATTTTAGCTTAAAGCTTAGGAACCTTGAAGATTATTCAAGATTTGATCATAGATTATGAGAATCAAGCTCCTAGGTGAGTAATTCTTGGATTGTAATTTGTAATTTTGTGTGTATCCAAGCTAATTAGGTGACCAAGAGTAAAATTGAATGAAATTGGGTTGGCCTTGTTGAATTAAAGTTTGATATGTGCATGCATGTAAGAGATTGTTTTGAAATAGCATGTATAAGCTTGAAATACATGATTTAAGTAGAGTTTTGGGTTCAAACCCATGTTTTCATCACCATTTGTGTTGTCTAAGTTGAGAATGTGGCTAGTTCATCACATGCATGTACAATTCATGAAGATATGAGCTTGAATGTTTGAATTTGAGCATGTTGGTGATGAGTTGTGATATTTTGGGACATACATGCAAATAAATTATGAAATTGAGCTTCAATATGTTGTAATTTATGCTTGCACCATGTTAGTACATGTTTATGAGTAATGTGAGCCATAATGTGCATGAATTGTTGGTTGGAAGTCGAAATGAAGCTTAAGAACACAATTCTGGGTTTTCCAGAATTTTGAGGTCCTTCGGCGAGAACATGGCCTTCGGCGGGAAAATCGTGCTCAGCACTTTTTGCGAGTTGGACCTTTGTTCGGCGGGATGTTTCACGCTCGGCGAGAGATTTGTAAACCGAGCCTTAGCTCGGCGCTCTATTCCATGCGAGCTTATTTTTCATGCAACGATACTTTGTGAGGCCTTAAGGGTCCTTTCGGGGACCTGTTCTCCGAAATTTTGTATGCTCGTTCTGTGTTTTGCTTTCGATTCTTTTTCACTTGTAATCACTCTTAGGCATATGTTAAACATTGTAAATGAGTTAATGAGATAAGAATAAAGCCTAAAGAGGAATATGTGAATTAAGGAGCAGTTGAATTGTTAATGACCCTTTTGTGTTCATGGGCGTGTAGGGTCAAGCTCGAGCAAATCCACAAGCGATCCTTTGTAGTAATATCGATATTGAATGCTTGTGAATGTCAATTGTTTATTCCTTTATAAGCTTTATGAGTTGCTAATTAGGATTGTGGACAAAAGTCGACATGATTAAGCAGATGGACGAAGGTCGTTTTGATAAACATGAATAGACCAAAGGTCGTTTTGACTTATGTGAATGGACCAAAAGTCGTTTGACATGAATGAGTGGGCGAAGGCCATTTTGCCATAGTGAGTGGGCGTAGGCCGTTTGATAGAATGAGCGGGCGAAGGCGTTTGACAGAATGAGCAATAGAAGGCCGTTTGACATAAATGAATGGGCGAAGGCCGTTCGACATGAATGGAAATCTGAAAGGGCCAAAGGCGAATGTTGAAACTACAAGTCACTTGATTTGAAATTCATATAGTTATATATATCATTAAATAGAAATATGAATTGGGCCCCGTTTTGGAACCTGTTGTTCTACATTGTTATGTAACTTTTGTATTTGATATTATTCACTGGGCTATCACTCACGCTCATTCATGTGTTTGTAGGTGAGCCAAGAGAAGCCCGAACCCAGCCTCAGTGAAGTCTGCCAGGAACAACATGAGTTTTTGGAAAGTCAGCCTTGTGTCTCACGCACAAGACCTATCCTTGCCATTTTGTTATGTATCAATATTTTGTCTTGTTGGTAAGGTCTTTGTGTATATTTGTATATAGTCTGTTATGGGTTGACTTAGTTTGGATGATCCTGTTTGTAAAGAATTTTATGGCACTGTGTTTTGTCGTGGGTTATTAACGTATATGAGTATGGTTTGTTTTGAAGTGCATATAAGCACGGCTCTATGGACAAAGTTTTTAATTTCTGCTTCCATTTGGCGCCTTTACTCTATTGAGTTACGTCTGTTTTGGTTTGAGGCTGTAGGTAATCTTAGGATTACTGGCCGGTTATGTCCTTAACCCATAGGGGCGGGTTCGGGCCATGACAGAGTGGTATCAGAGCACGAGTTAATAACTCACACATTTGTCCAAAAAGAGCAATAAGCATCTAGATGAGATCTAGGATGCATTCATGTGATAAATATGAATTTGGAGGCATTGATGATATGCTTAACTATTTTGGTACGAACCGTGAAAGGATCAAGAATATGCTTAAGTGTTTTGATTTGAGTAATTATGTGCTACAAGTTGTAATTCACTTGCATTGGAGTTAATTGAATTTGTGCGATCTTAGTGTATACATTTGTGAATCTCTTGTATGAAACATAATGCAAGTTTAATCAGATGGTGAAAACCAGAGGTGATGAGATAGAGGAATCCTCTACTGCCAGGATAGACAGAATGGAAAGATTAATCCAAGAAATGGTAGAAGCTTTGAGACAGCAACAGGAGTGGCAACAACAGTGGCAGTAACCACACCCGCCACCTCCACCTCAGGCACCACCTGTGCCAAATAATCAGAATGATGATCGGATTATAGCTCTCACCAAGGAATTCAAGAAAATGAAACAACCACAGTTTCACGGGGGATTAGATCCGTTGAATGCTGAACCGTGGGTCCTCGGCATTGAAAAATTATTTGAAGTGTTCCCCTGTTCAGAGACACAGAAGGTGCTTCTAGCCACTTTTATGCTAGAAGACGAAGCAAGAAGATGGTGGATGTTGATGCGAGAAAATCATAAAGATGTGGATTGGGTAAAATTTCTGGAGATCTTTTATGACAAGTATTTTCCCCAGTGTGTTCGGGATAAGAAAGTGGCAGAGTTTATGGAACTCAAGCAAGATAGCAAGCGATGGTGAGTATGAGGCCAAGTTCACTGAATTGGCTAGATTTGCACCACACGTGATTGACACCGATTATAAGAAGGCAAGACACTTCGAAGGTGGACTCCGAAGTGACATCCTAGAGAGGGTGAATGTCCTGAAGTTGGAAACTTACATTGGGGTGCTTGATAGGGCCATCATATCAGAGGCTAATATAGCTAGACAAGCTAAGCCAGTAACAGAATGGAAGGGTAATAAAAGGTAAGGCTTCTTTTCGAAGAAGAAATTCCTGAAAAAGCAAAACACGGGCTCCTCAACTACTTCAAGTTCTTCCCGGGACATAGCACCCATGTGTAACATTTGTAGCAAAAGGCAAGTGTAGTCTATTACCGTGCATCGAGAACTGTTTCAAATGTGGGAAGCAAGGGCATATAACAGAGAGTGTAATCGAATGGTGGAAAGATAGCGGCTAGTTCAAGCGCATCGATCCCAAAGCCGGAAATACTTTGAGATCTGCTCCTCTTTGGGGATCTGATGAGGCAGGAGAGTTTTGCACTTGTTAGGGCAATACACGTAAAGCCAATGCCATTGTCTCGGTACTATTTCAATATGTGTCGGGATGCCTTTGTATTAATTGATTTTGGATCAACACACTCATTTGTGACATATACATTTGCATCTAGTGAAAAAGACCCCTAGAGTTATTACCATATTTCTTGTGTGTTTGCTCCATCGGGGAATCTGTGTTATGTGACTATATATATCGGTTTTGTGACATGTATATTGAGGATGCTACCTTATATGTAGATTTATTGCCCTTGAACTTTAGACATTTTGATATAATTTTGGGCATGGATTGGTTGACCAAGTATTGTGCCACCATAGATTGTGTGACAAAAGTGTTGTATTTAAACCACCAGAACAAAAAGAACTTGTGTTTGTGGGTAATAGGGTAGTGCCTCCACCTTATATGATATCTGCAATGAAAGCATATAAATTGATCGAGGAAGTGCGGGGTTATCGTGCTATGTGTTGGTGAACAATCTGTGAATGTTGAATTGAATGATATCCCTATTGTTAGAGAATTCGGATGTGTTTCCAAATGAATTACTAAGGAATTGGTAGGCAGGAGATAGAGTTTACTATTGAGGCATGCGGGCACCCGGCCTATTTCTAAGACTCCTATAGAATGGCTACTCTTTGAAATGAAGAATTGAAAGAACAATTACAAGACATGCTTGATAAGGGTTTATCGACCTAGCATTTCGCCTTGGGGTGCACAGTGTTATTTGTGAAAAGAAGGATGGTACTTCGCCTATGCATCGATTATCGAGAATTGAACAAGGTAGCGATAAAGAACAAATATCCTTACCCGTATTGATGATTTATTTGACGATTCACGAGGATCACTGGTGTTTTCTAAGATTGATTTGAGATCCGGGTATCATCATTTTGAAAGTTAAAAAGCGGAGGATGTGAAAATCGCATTGAGCGAGGTATGGCCATTTTGAGTTTCTTATTATGCCATTTGGAGTGACTAATGCTCGGCGACATTCATGGACTTAATGAATAGAATTTTTAAAACCTACCTTGATGAGTTTGTTGTAGTCTTCGCCGATGATATTTTGATATACTCTAAAGATAGACTTGAACATGAACATCACTTGAGGACTATTTACAAATACTTTGGGAAAGAAAATTATTTGCTAAACTAAAGAAATGTGAGTTTTGGTTAGATGAGGTTGTTTCTTAGGGCATGTGATCAACAATGAAGGAATTTCGGTGGACCACTTGAAAATAGAGGCAATTGTGAATTGGCCTACACCAACTAATGTGGCCAGTCCGTAGCTTCATGGGCTTAGCTGGGTACTGAGGAGGTTAAGTGAAGGATTTTTTGAAATTAAATTGTGCCTCTTACCCAATTGACACGTAAAGGGCAACCATTTGATTGGAGCAGTGAAGAGAATCCGCCTTTCATGAATTGAAGCGAGATTGACTATTGCACTAATTTTGTGATTATCTTGGTGCGGAAAATTTCGTGATTTTGAGTGATGCATCTTATAAGGGTTTGGGTTGTGTGTTTGTCACGAATGGAAAGGTTATTGCTTATGCCTCTCGGATTGAAGCCACGTGAAAAATTATCCAACACATGACCTAGAATTAAATTGCAATTGTCTTTGCTTTGAAAATCTGGCGGCATTATTTGTATGGGCCAAGGTATGAAGTCTACACAGATCATAAGAGCCTGAAATACTTCTTCACACAGAAAGAGTTGAATATGTGTCAGAGAAGGTGGCTGGAACTGATAAAAGACTACGATCTAGAAATTGATATCACCGGAAGGCTAATACAATGGTGATGCCTTGACGAAAAATCAATAGGGGTATGGCTTGTTTGTTTACCGAACAAAAGGAGATTTTACAAGACTTTGAAGGTCGAAATTGAAGTAATAGTATGTGGGCGAGGCGGACTAATAGCGCTATTACAGTAGAAAGCGGTTGTTGATGAAATCAAGTAGAAAAGCGAAAGAGGATGAATTCCTCGGAAGGTGATTGTGAATTTGAGGCGAGCCCAAGAAGAATTTAGCATTACAAATGAAACGTTGAAATTCGAGGCAAGATGTGTGTCCCTAATATTTCGGAACTAAAGAAGAGGGTCTTAGATGAAGCCCACAGATCCGTATTTGCTATGCATCCGGGCAATAATAAAATGTATCGGGATTTGAAACAGACCTATTGGTGGCCTAAAATGAAGAAAGAGATTGAAGAATATGTGTCCAAGTGTCTTCAGTGTCAACAAGTTAAGGCCAAACATCAGAAACCAGGCGGTCTACTTCAACCTCTCCCTATTCCTGAATGGAAGTGGGAACATGTGACTATGGATTTCGTTGTTAGCCTACCTCGCACTTCTTGAGGTATGGATTCTGTTTGGGTTGTAGTTGATAGACTGACTAAATCTGCATATTTTCTACTTGTCAAAACTACATTTACTGCTTATAGACTGGCTACTCTTTATGTTGATGAAATTGTCCGTTTACACGGAGTTCCAGTATTTATTGTGTCGGATAGAGATCCAAAATTTGCATCTAGATTGTGGGAGAGGTTGGAGGAAACTATGGGAACCGAACTAAGATTGATGCTACATTCCACCTGACAGATGGATGGCGGTCGAGCGAGCGATACAAACTTTGGAAGATATGCTTCATGTGTGCTTTAGATTTTCAAGGGAGTTGGGAAGACTATTTTCCACTTGCAGAGTTTGCTTATAATAACAGCTTCCACTCCAGCATCGGTATGGCACCATACGAGGCTTTGTATGGTGGGAGGTATAGATCACCTATTTGTTGGACAGAGGTTGGGGATAGAGCTTTGCTTGGGCCAAAAATTGTGCAAGACACTTCTGAGAAAATCAAGACCGTTCGTCAAAGGCTCAAAACAGCTCAGGACCGACAAAAGAATTATGAGCGTTCGGAGAAGACCTCTTAGTCTGAGGTTGGTGACCATGTG
Organism: Camellia lanceoleosa; assembly: GCA_025200525.1. NCBI lineage: Eukaryota > Viridiplantae > Streptophyta > Magnoliopsida > Ericales > Theaceae > Camellia > Camellia lanceoleosa. Next base: position 776,950 of record JANUSC010000092.1, read on the forward strand.
TTCATTCGTGTTTCTTCGATGAAAGGCCGTCAGTTGGGAAAATGGGCAAGTTGTTGCCCCGTTATATCGGTAGTTTGATTTTGGAGAGGCTTGGCCGATTGCCTCTGAGTTGCCTTGCCCGGATTCGAAAATCCATAATGTGTTTCATGTGTCGATGTTGAGGGTTACCTCGAGACAGATTACATCTGATTGATTATCACCAGGTTACTATGGATGAGAATATGGAATACGCTGAATGGCCGGAAAGAATTATTGACCAACAAGTGGAATGGAAAGAACACTATGGGACGGATGCCACGTGGGAAAAAGAGGAGAAAATGCGACTACGCTATCCACAATTGTTTCCTGACGAAGGTAAATTAAGTTTGGAGGACCAAACTTTCTAAAGGGAAGTGTGATACCCTGTTAGTAGTATGCTAATTGGTCCTTAATTTGAGTATGATTATGTTTTTAGCATGATTTTGTGTGCCATTATGTGAATATATGTGATTTTGAAATGCTATCTGTTCACCGTAGGAATATCTGTTTGAATAATTTGCTTTGGAAATTAAATCGAGGGCCTTATCAGCCACAGAACCCGAAATTGATTACGCCATTGTGATTGGCATAATTTTTTTTAGAGCTTACGGTGAAATTTAATTAGAAATTGATTCTGGTCAAATTAAACTGATTAAATTGATGATTTTAGTGCCCAGCTATTTTATATTAAAATAGTATGTTAGTGGGGCTTATTGTATATTAGCACTCACTCTCCTTTAACTCTATTGAACTCAAAATCTGAGTTATACCATTGAGAGAGAGGGAGATCTAGCCTTAGTGAGAGAAAGGAAGAGAAGTTATGCAAATTTTAGCTTAAAGCTTGGGAACCTTGAAGATTATTCAAGATTTGATCATAGATTGTGAGAATCAAGCTCCTAGGTGAGTAATTCTTGGATTGTAATTTGTAATTTTGTGTGTATCCAAGCTAATTAGGTGACCAAAAGTAAAATTGAATGAAATTGGGTTGGCCTTGTTGAATTAAAGTTTGATATGTGCATGCATGTAAGAGATAGTTTTGAAATAGCATGTATAAGCTTGAAATACATGATTTAAGTAGAGTATTGGGTTGAAACCCATGTTTTGATCACCATTTGTGTTGTCTAAGTTGAGAATGTGGCTAGTTCATCACATGCATGTACAATTCATGAAGATATGAGCTTGAATGTTTGAATTTGAGCATGTTGGTGATGAGTTGTGATATTTTGGGACATGCATGCAAATAAATTATGAAATTGAGCTTCAATATGTTATAATTTATGCTTGCACCATGTTAGTACATGTTTATGAGTAATGTGAGCCATAATGTGCATGAATTGTTGGTTGGAAGTCGAAATGAAGCTTAAGGACACAATTATGGGATTTCCATAATTTTAAGGTTCGCTCGAGCGGGGAACATGACATGGCGGGAAAATCGTGCTCAACACTTTGCGAGTTGGACCTTCGCTCAGCGGGATGTTTCACGCCGGCGGGGAGTTTTGTAAACGAGCCTTCGCTCGACCTCTCTATTCCACGCTCGAGCTTATTTTTCATGATACTTTTAGCAGGCCTTAAGGGTCCTCGAGGGACCCTATTCTCCGAAATTTTGTATGCTGGATCGTGTTTAGCTTTCCGTTCTTTTTCACTTGTAATCACTCTTAGGCATATGTTAAACATAAATAAATGAGTTAATGAGACAAGAATAAAGCCTAAAGAGGAATATGTGAATTAAGGAGATTGAATTGTTAATGACCCATTTGTGTTCTTGGGCGATGTAGGGTCAAGCTCGAGCGAATCCACAAGCCGATCAATGTGAGTAATATCGATATTGAATGCTTGTGAATGTCAATTGTTTATTCCTTATAAGCTTTATGAGTTGCTAATTAGGATTGTGGACAAAAGTCGACATGATTAAGCGAATGAGCAGAAGGTCGTTTTAATAAACATGAATAGACCAAAGGTCGTTTTGACCTATGGATGGACCAAAGGTCGCTTGACATATCTGAATGGACCAAAGGTCGTTTGACTTATATGAATGGACCGAAGGTCGTTTGACTTATGAATGAGTGGGCGAAGGCCGTTTGATATGAATGAGTGGGTAGAAGGCCGTTTTGCCATGGTGTAGTGGGCCGTGGGCCATTTTGATAAGAATGAGCGGCCGAAGGCCGTTTTGACAAGAATGAGCGTCGAAGGCGTTTGACAAGAATGAATGGGCAAGGGCGTTCGACATGAATGGAAATCTGAAAGGGCCAAAGGCGAATGTTGAAACTACAAGTCACTTCTGATTTGAAATTCATATAGTCATATATATCATTAAATAGAAATATGAATTGGGCCCAGTGCCATTTGGAACTGTTGTTCTACATTGTCATGTAACTTCTGTATTTGATATTATTCACTGGGCTATCGCTCACGCTCATTCATGTGTTTGTAGGTGAGCCAAGAGAAGCCCAAACCCAGCCCCAGTGAAGTCTGCCAGGAACAACATGAGTTTTGGGAAAGTCAACCTTGTGTCTCACGCACGAGACCCATCCTTGCCATTTGGTTATGTATCAGTATTTTTTCTTGTTGGTAAGGTCTTTGTGTATATTTGTATATAGTCTGTTATGGGTTGACTTAGTTTGGATGATCCTGTTCGTAAAGAATTTTATGGCACTGTGTTTTGTCATGGGTTATTAACGTATATGAGTATGGTTTGTTTTGAAGTGCATATAAGCACGGCTCTATGGACAAAGTTTTTAATTTCTACTTCCGTTTGGCCCCTTTACTCTGTTGAGTTCACGTCTGCTTTTGGTTTGAGGCCGAGGTAATCTTAGGATTCTTGGTAGGTTGTAATTAACCCATAGCATAGGGTTCCATGACAACTGAGGCGAATAAACTACCCTTTATTAGAAGAAGATGGCTCGCTCTGGTCATCGCCTCGGATGCCTCTACTCTATTTCTAAGCACACTCAATTGTGGTCCTCAGCGATCAATCTTTTAAGGAAAATTATGCAATAACTAGAGTCATCATGCAAACTCATGCAATGGTGCATCAAAGTCAATATGAGATCTCTTACCAACCTCATACCATCAAAGGCAAGCCATTACGAGCTTCATCCTCAAATTCACTAATCTTGCTTACATACCTCCACGGCTACAAGCCGCTTCCGAGACAACCGATCCCCATTCTTGGACCGTTAACATTTAATCATCACGTAAAGAGGGTTGCAGAGTTGGTTTAATCCTTACTATCCCGGAGGCGAATACTTTAAGTGTGCCCTCCGCTTTCTAATCGGCGTGAGTATTAATGAGGTTGAGTATGAGGCCTTCATAGCGGGGCTCCATGTGGCGACCCCACCGCGTATAATAATTAGCATTAATTAATTAAAGAGATTTGAATTTTAATTGCCCATTATTCTAGAATTTAATTTGGGGACCGATTAAGTATATTGATCTACATTGATAGATTTATTTTCAGAATTAGAAATGAAAAGCCTAAATGGCTCAAGAGAGTATAATTAGTAGAATTGAATTATTTTAATTTCTGAATATTGGACCAGGTATGGGAGTTTTAATTAACCTATTCGATCCATTTGGAAAATTGAGATTTGACTAAATGGGTTTGAAAGTTGGAATTAATTAAGCTAATTTGATTATGAGAATTGAGAATTGTGGGTCATTCTGAATTAAATTTATTAAGGAGAGAATTGTTTAATTGAATATGTAATTTATTGGTGGAGATTTTGAAGGTTTGATATGATATTGAAGGCCTAAAAGATTTGGAAAACCAAAATTGATGATGCGAATAAGTTTGATTTGGTTTTTGAGCCTTTTGGGAGTTTGATTAAAAACCGAATCCGATTGATAAATTTAATTATAATTAATTGGGCATTAATTGAAGTCAATGGATTAATTAAATTATATTAGGACTTACGATTAGTTATGATTAATTAAATTTTTGATTAATCAAAGATTAATTAAAATTAAGAGGTGATTAATTAAAACTAATGGATAATTAGGGGTGATTTGATCTACTCCTACTCAAATTAATTAAAACTGAAATGTATGGCTGAAATAAAATTCCTAGAACCTTTTTAAAGCCTATATTTTTATTTTCTTGCTCAACCAAAATTTCTGTTTGCTTGGAAAAAACCATTCTAGACGAGAGAGAGAGAGAGAGAGAGAGAGAGAGGGAAAGAGAGAGAGAGAGAGAGAGAGAGAGAGAGAGAGAGAGAGAGACTTTAGCCGAAACTCAATCAAGAGTCGAGGAAAGAAAAGAGAAATACGGAAAGAAGGAACTAAAGAAAGAGAGAAAAAGCCAAGGATTTCAAACAAATTAAAGCTCTCTAAAGATGAAATTTAAGCTAAAATCTTGTAGGAAACTCATCTAAAGGTTGAATGCATAAAGCAATTGGGATTAATTACATAAAATTTCCATAGGGAAATGTCTTCAAGATGATGAATAAACTAAGTTCAAATCCAAGGTTACATGTTTTATGTTTCATTTTTGAAGTTGGTTTTGAAGGTCTTGCATACAAAAAAAAGTATATATCTGTTTTAGAGAAAATTCATACAGAGTGTATTTCTTGTTTTAAAAAATCAAGAAGAATCACTGTGTACTTTACATATAATGAAAAGAAAAGAATTAAGGTTAAGAACTAAGAAAACACTTAAAAATTTATCAAGTGAGTTTAATTTGCAGCATTTCTCATGAATTTGACTTCATCTTTACATGCATCAATGAATTTTAAAGATTTTGAAGAATTGATTTATGTTTAAAAAGCAAGAAGAACAAGTT
>JANUSC010000785.1:0-39430 GCA_025200525.1 Camellia lanceoleosa
TAGCCTATAAATTTCAACAACTTTTCATTATTTGAAACTACTAAATAAAATAAATAAAAATAGCATCACTTTTTTTTCTTTAACATCTTAGTTTATTTTTTACTTTTATGTTATATGATAATATAATCATTCATTTTAAATAATAAAATCTTAACCATAGAGCAGCTTTTGACATGAATATATTTTCTATGGTAGTGACGATGCATATAAAATTTAACAATCATAGAAAAAAATTTCCTTACCTGATGATTTTGTCTAAATGCATAAAACATATTTATTCCAAACTAGAATTTACTAAAATTTTGATCATTAATATGTAATGTGTTTATAAATTTCAACTTTAAACATAATTGAATAATAATTTTGGTTTATAAGAAATTGACCAAACTTTTATTGGAAGTATTTCACATATTGAATTCAATCTGTTTAAAAATTACCATGAGCATTCAATAATGTAATTGAAATTAACTATTAAATATTAATTAAGTAAAAAACATATGTATATTGAGTTTTTTGCTCTTTGAATGGATCCAAATGGCCTGTCTACAAAAGGTTTTGCCGATTATATATATATATATATATAAAAAGAATATTATGAGTTGAAAACAAAAGTAATTTATTTGTATATTCATTAAGGATTTTGAAGTCCAATCTTGTGTTTCAAATATTCCTTTGTCGCAGTTGACTTTCTTAACATAAAAAGTAGAAAACTTATCATTTAAAAACTTAATCCTACACTACATATATGCAAAAACAAATTTAAACTCATGAAAATCTCAAATAAAAAAATATAAGTAAAATATTTTACCCCAGACTACTTTATGCTTCCCCTTGAAGTTTTCTAACATAGAATTAAATTTTTGTACATCAAACAACATTCATTAAAAATGATAATAACAATTCTCCAACCTTTTACATCATTGATCATAGAGGTTTGTACAAGATAGTCTCTGTCACATCACGAATTATACATTCAATGATATCATATACATGAATCCTATAACACATAGAATGTGAATCCAAAAATAAATAAAATGCCCTCAGGGCTCACACATTCAAAGGCTTAAGCTTGGGTTACAAAAAGTGATTTCTCGAACCCAAACAATTATAGCCCTTAGCTAACAAAATACAACACAACCAAAAATAAAGGCCCTACTTCCAACACATACGTCAATGCCCTAACTTGGCGGGATCACCAAGATAACACTTTTACGCACCAAAATCCATAGGGAATGAGCACCAAAAAGCCCATTAAAATTTATTAACAAAGTATATACATTTTATACAAGCCTCCTTAATAAGATTTCTTTATAGCAGCGCCCTCAAAAATAAACCCACATAACCATATATATATATATATATATATATATAACATTAACATGCATTAACATAAGAAAATAAAACATTCATCCATTCGCCAATTATTCTTATTTAAAAAGACATTGCATGCTTAACAAGCGAAAGTAAAATTCCCTCACAGACTTCTGACTACGACTTTCCAGGGGCCTAACACTTGGACACAAAATGTGATACCAACTCAACTACAAATTAAGCCCTTGGTTTGAGTTTACATGTAATATCAAAAATAAAACAAAATAACAACTAACTAAGCATGAGTCTTCAACTCCAAATGCTCTGCCAAGCTAAATCCTTGGAGGTAATATATCACTGGACACGAAAATGATGTTCCTAGTATAGGGTGAGCCAGCAACCCAGTAATACACTAAACCAAATATAAGAATTGACTAAAGCAATAGCATTCAATAGATGGTTAACATAAGAATATCAATTTCATCACTACTACGATTTTCGCATGACCATTATGTCCATATGAAGCGTTTCACTTCCATTTATATAGACATGGCTCCGAACTTTGGCCAAATTATAAAAATGAGACTACATTTTCACATAACATTACTTTCAATATCAACTTAATTCAGAAATGAGACTAAGGCTCACTAAAACACTTCCATAAGTCAATAAGTACACATAATTAGCTATACTAATGAGTCCATCCCTTTCTCCTCCTAAGCGAGGTCTGAAGTCCATCCTATCTTCCTCAAACCATGGAGTACATCCCCTATCTCCTCCCAGAAACAATATGTATATACAATGTATTAAACACTTGTCATACACAATATTCAATCAATACGTATTTGTTGTGATTTAATTAAACTATCATATTCAATGACTTATTCATATGTGATTAGTTTAGATTTTCCCTAATCAACATGCAATGTCTACAACAATCACGACTATCCTCCACGATAGCCCCAAGCAGTTATTTCTAAGCGAAATAAATGTATCAACAAATATAAACTCAACATTTTTCATAGGTGAGTGATTAAATTATCCAACTACACCATTTAATCTCATAATTCCCAATTTCATGAATTAAACCAAATTTCCCATTTCCCCAAAATTAATTATACAAATTAATTTATTACAACAATTAGGGCTTTTTAAATTATAAATCAAACCCTAACTTTTCCCAAAATTATCGAACAACACCAACATATCAAAATGACCAAAACTTAGAACAAAACCTATAGTATGGAGTAGGGTATCCCTACCTAAAGTGAAAAGAACTCGAATGAAGAAAGTGACTGAAATCCAAAGTGCTCTGAATCACAAATGTTGAGATTAAAACAAAGCCCTCAACCCACTCTATCTTTTAATAAAGAACCTGGGGTAAAACACCTAAAATAGATGAAACCTAAGAGAGAAGATTAGTAGAGAGAAAACACGGACTAGGGTTTTTAAAACAAAGAGGATGAAAAAATGTTTAAAAGCGATTCTTTGCGTATTTAAATAAAACAGGCTCGCTCGAGCGAAGGATAGGTCGCTCGTGCGACTAGACACAAGAAAGCCTCGCTCGAGCGAAGAAAGTCTCGCTCGAGCCAAAAACTCGAAGCTTTAAGTCTGCAACCTAGAAACGCTCGGCGGCCAGAATGCTCGCTCGGCGAATAACTTCGAAACATACACCTCGCTTCGCTCGGCGAAGGAAAACTCACTCGAGCCAAGAAACCAGCTCTCGGGTTCTATACCCTGGCGATCGCTCGCTCGGCGAATAAACCATAGCTCGGCGAAGGCCCAAAAACAAGAGCTTGCTCGAGCAACAAACTGTTTGCTTGAGCGAATGACTAAAATTCTGGGCAGCAACCCTTTGCTCCTAAACACTACCAAACTGTAATAAACCTGCCCAATACAACCCATAACTCAAATGACAAGGAAATAAGGGCGACAACAACATATATATAACCACAAGATCCCACGGAACCTAAGTCAAGCTACAACAACCAAATGGGGAAAGATCGGGGTCACTATATTTACACATGCCATGCTATGCTTTTGAAGGAAAATCACATTTTTATATCTTTTGAAAATCATCATGCTCAATAATAACTTGAAATCTCAACAATTCGAAATTTACAATTTAATTCAAAAGGACAGTAAATACGACTCAGGTAATCCCTAGGTTGGTGTTTGTAAGTAGGCATAAGTAGCGCTACCAAAATCTCACTTCTGGGTTGCTCCTTGGAAGGAAGTGGTACCTCCTCATAGCGTGTTTTGGTCTTTCACCGGATACTTAGGCCAACTTGAAAAATCTAGAAATTCCTAGATGTTGTTTTGTGATTATGTATTAATTTTAGCGATAAACAACAATCCCAATCAAACAATCAAGACAAATCGACACAACAATTTTACGTGAAAAATCACAATTGGACACCTCTAATTGTGATAAAAAAACTTTCCGCAAACAGCATACAAAACAATCTACTAAAAGACATAAAGGAATTACAGGTATACTCTCAATTACCTAGCGAATCACGCCCAAATTGAACCAACCCTATGTGTCTCTTCTAACCGTCTTCACCTCGGGAATTGTCTTGACGATGAGCCACTCGAAATCCACCAAAGCTTAGGCTCAAATTCTTGAGAATCCACCGAAGAACAACTCTCTCTTTTGTATAGAATGAACAAACGAACCTTTGATGTATTCTTCTTAACCCATGAGTTGAATACTCAATTAAACATCAAAGAAAACTAGCAAAATATCCCCAAATATAAACCTTAATATCCAAAAAGAAGATGCGGAGGAATTAATCCTAGTTTTGAACTAAAACAAATACTTATAGAAATCTGGAATTTATGCTTCGCTCGGCGAAGACTCTCTCACTCGAGTGAGGAACCAAAAACGCGTGTTTTCCATAAGTGGCTTTGCTCGAGCCAAACAACCTGCGTTTGAACGTAAAATCATCATTCTCAGGTTTTTCTGAGCGTAGCCGGCGGCGAGAACTCCTTCGCTCGGCGAGCAAGCGTGCAACTTCAAATGCAATTTTGCATTTGCTTGATATTGCCCTCGACCCACTGGGAGCTATCCGGACCCACCAAAAGCCGCCCCGGACCCTCGCGAGCTTCTTAAGGCAGCTCGATCCGATCATGTCAAGTGGCAATCTTGAAAATATTAACATCACAAACTTTACGCAAGGCACAATTCGGGTTGGATGCATATAAAAACTCATAGCCTCACTAAAATAAAAAGTGCGAAAATAAGTACAAGCGAAAGAAGTTTTGTTAAGCGGGATTGCCAAGAATAAAAACCTAACAATCTCCCCATTTAGCAATGCCGTGAAAAACACACCTAAAAATAAAATCCTAATCACCCTGACCCATTCTGACCAACAAGCATAAACTTCTTTCTCAAGGTCATGAGCTGCAAAACAACTATTAGTGTCACAATCTCTAAAACAACTATTAGTGCCACAAGAGTATATGAACAAGCAATAAACATATGACAAGATTATCTTGAAGCATGAGATGGAAAACATGAATAGATGTGACTTAGAGATATTAAGAACATGTAGCATGAAAATATGAAAACTAAGACACATGCACCCGCACATGGCATGAATACATGAAATCCTAAGACACATGCACCGGACAACATTACTCCCCCTTTTTGTCACGAATTGACAAAGGAAGCTCAATCAACTAAAGCAAGATCAGAAACCACACAAGCAATGATAAGATTATGTAAATATCAAGAGCATGCAAGAAGGAAAAAATAAAGAAGCAATGCATAGCATCATGCAAACCAACTAAAGCCAATCTCCCTTTCCTCAAAGCAACCACAAACACTATCTGAAAATAATGAACAAGAAGAAAGCAAAACAAAAATAATATGGTGAAGCAAACAAGAAATCTAAGATTTGTACCTTAGAACACACAAGATTATCTGAGAAGCATAATTACTTGAAAACACAATGTGCACAGTCTTTAAAAGATTCCTCATAAAAGAAAGTGATGCATTATGTGAAAAGCATAGATCTCGTGATAAAAGTGTGTGTGTGACTCTTGAAGTTCGACAAACACTAGATTCAAATCCTAGTAGTGATATGAAAGCTGGCCCTCCGACAAGAGAATCTAAGCATAACTAAGGAAAGTCAAACCACAAGGAATCAAGGGTATTTGTTGAGTAATAGCGGAGGCTCTCCCTCAATCAATGAATCCTTTATTTGTTCCTTTTTTTTTTTACATCTTTTTATTTTCTTTCTTTTGCACATCTTTTTTTTTGTTTTTTTGTTTCTTTCTTTTGCACACTTATTGGCGGTGACAGCTCAAGAGTATGGAAGCCGAACTTGAAGTATGGATATAATAAGGATGACTGGTTAGTTACTCGGTAGCCTTTTCCTCATGCACGGACTACAAAGAACAGAGGGGAAAGTGGAGATGCAAAAGGATGGAAAGGTGGTTTAAGAGACTCAACATCACCCATGATATGCTAGTATAGGTCAATTCCTTTAGAAAAGAAAAAGATACAATGCCAAAGTCCATAGAAAAAATAATCACTAAGGCGAAGACTACGATATTTGCTAATCCAGAGCGTGTACAAATGAGACATACTAATCAAAAAACACACACTCCAAAATGAGTAATGACCACAGAAAGCATACACATATTAACATGTAATGAATATTCTTATCAATTCAACATGCAAGGACCACTCAAAAATTTCAAGCTTACAAAACTATACTAAGAAAATCTTTTGGATTTTTTTGGATTTTTTTTTCTTAACCAAAGCAAGACAAAAAACGAACATGCACACATTTTTTTAAACAAAACAAGTCAGAAAACGAACAAGCACACATTTTTTCGCATTAAAAAAAACACACAGAAACCCAAAAACTAAAACAGAATATACAAATTAACACAAGTCAAGTTTTCGCACCAAAACCGCTTTAGTATGAAGAAAGTTATGAGAATTGCGGTTCTTGGATGGTGTCTTGACGTTGTAGTTCCTTTTGCTTTCAATGGGAACCCGTCTCGACTTGGTTTCCAACTTCCTATTTCTAGGTCTAGGCAAATACAAACTCGCTCCATGTTTGGTCTCAAGCTGATCAAAATAACGAGGTCTAATATGACCTTTAACCTCATTACTACCAATGAAGTGTCTCCTACCCTACGAGATGTTGGAATTTCTTCCATCTCTATGAGACACTCTCCCATGCAACTTATAAAAATAAGGGCGAATATGACCATGCATACCACAATGATGACAAATAAAAACAGGATATACAGGATGTACCTTCTTTTCTTTTACCTTACCAACTCTAGAAAGTTTGAGAAGTCCATCCTTATGTTGAATTTTTTGTTCTCTCTTTCCTTGAGTTCTTGTATCATAAGATGTAGATGCACTCTATTTTTACTCTTTGTTATCACCAAAGCCAATGCCACTCTTGTCACAACACATTTGTTGAGACCCGATGATATCTTCAAAGTCTTTGATCCTTTGTTCCAAAGACCAATGGTAGCCATAGCACTTGAGCTCTTCCTCTTTCTTGATCATTAGTTCTTCCAAGGCAACTTGAGACATCTCGAGAGATTTAATCTTTTCTTTATACATTGCATAGATTTGTAGCTCATTCTCTCTGTCTCACAAGTCAAGAGTTTTGCACAAAACTTGTCGATCATTAGCTATCTTGATGGCATCAATCCTAGCCTTGGAAATCTCCTCATTTAGTTTGACATTCTCACTTTCACATGCTTTGAGTTTCATAGTGAGTTTGTCATTAAATTTGAATAAGTTAAGAGATTCATATACAACTTTTCATAAACTTGCTCAAGCTCTTCATCATCACTTCCCAAGGATTCATCATCAGTGGCATTCTCAACCGGCCTCTTCGGATACTCTGTTCGTCCTTCAGTTTCAGAAGCCACCATGAAAGTAAGGATTGTTTATGTCTCTCTTCACCTTGATCTTCATTGTCACTTTCATCTTTATCAGATTCTGATTCATCATCTCAAGTGATAGCGAGGGCTTTCTTCTTCCTCAAATGAGTGGGGCATTCTTGAGCAAAGTGACCAAATCCTTGGCATTCATAGCATTGGACTCTTTCAGAGTTCCCTTGTATCTTTCCTTTCTCCTTCTTGGTTATAGAACTAATTTTGAGTTCATCTTTGCCTTTGGATTTATGAGTATGAGTAGATTCCAAAAGATTAGGATTCTTTTTCAGAAAAGATTTTTTTAATTTTTACAAAAGCATCCGTAATCTTAGAATCTATCTCACAATCCTCATCAGAATCCTCTCCAGCTCTATGAGCACTACTAAAAGCAACATCTTTTTTGTTTCTTTTTGAAATTTCTATGTGCCTCATAAGTTTGGAGATTTCCAACCAAATGATCTAGCTTGAGGTTGTCAACATCTTGAGCCTTCTCAACAGCCATAACTTTTGGTTAGAACCGATCGAGAAAGGACCTCAAAATTTTTCCTACAATCTTGGATTCGATATTTTTCACCTAAATTGGTGGAATTTACAATGTCACTCAACTTTGCATAAAATTCATCAAAGGTCTCCTGATTTTTCATTGAAAGGTTTTGAAACTAGACGTGAGCCTTTGAAGTTTTGAGCATTTAACCGAAGGAGTGCCCTCATGAATAGTTTGTAAAATATCCTAAGCCTCTTTTGCGACTTCACAATTGCAAATTCGACTAAATCTTGGTGTGTGGCTAAAAAGAGAATTGATAACTTTACTATTCGGCTACTATTTTGGTAATCAATTGTGTCTCCTTGCTCGATTGGTTTGGGGAAAGTTACTCCATCAATAGTAATCGTCGGTTTAGTCCACCATACATGATAGATTGTAAACTTTTTCATCAATAGATTTTAAAAACGATCTCATCCGAGCTTTCCAAAATGAATAATTGGATCCGTCAAGTAGGGGTGGTGAACCATAGAATTTTTCTCACGAATTGAGTCCATTATCACAAATCAAACAAGATCTCACTCAAAGTTTTAAAAACAAAAAAACCCGATCGATACTAATTGAAAATCTAGAAATCCCCTAAATGTTGATTTGTGATTATGTATCAATTTTAAGTAATAAACAACAATCCCAATCAAACAATCCAAGACAAATCGACACAGCGATTTTACATGGAAAAACCACAATTGGACACCTCAATTGTGATAAAAAAACCACGGGCAAAAGTCACAAAACAATCACTAAAAAGACATAAAGGAATTACGGTATACTCTCAATTACCTAAGCGAAACCATGCCCCAAATTGAACCAACCCCTATGTGTCTCTTCTAACCCCGTCTTTACCTCAGAATTGTTTTGACGATGAGCCACTCCAGAATCCACCAAAGCTTCAGGCTCAAATTCTTCAGAATCCACTAAAGAACAACTCTCTCTTTTGTATAGAATAAACAAACGAACCTTTGATGTATTCTTCTTAACCCATGAGTTGAATACTCAATTAAACATCAAAGAAAACTAGTAAAATATCCCCAGATATAAATCTTAATATCTAAAAAGAAGATCTGGAGCAGTAATCCTAGTTTTGGACTAAAACAAATACTTATAGAAATCTAGGACTGCGAAGCTCGCTCGAGCGAGGAACCAAAAACGCGTATTTTCCATAAATGGCTTCGCTCGAGCCAAACAACATGCGCTCGAGCGTAAAATCATCATTCTCAGGTTTTTTACAGACGCAGCCTTCGCTCGAGCGAGAACTCCTTTGCTCGAGCGAGCAAGGGCGGACATGCAACTTTAAATGTAATTTTTCATTTTGCTTTGGTAGTATGCTCCTCGACCTGCATAGGCGCTACATAGACCCAAGGCTTTGCCCTGGACCTCGTGGTGACGGCTCGATCCCGTCATGTCGGTGAAGTGGCAATCTTGAAAGTATTAACATCACAAACTTCTCTGCAATGCAATTAGGGTTGGATTCGCATCTAAAACTCATAGCCTCCTTTGAAATAAAAGTCTGAAAATAAATACAAATGAAAGAAGTTTTGTCAAGCGAGATTGGCCAGAATAAAAACCTAACACAACAATCAATTTCATCTACACCTCCTATCCGGACTTACCAGCGTATTTATCCAGAAACATTTCAATAACACTCATTTCTCAATATTTCTTTATCAATGCAAAGTTTCAAACCCCAATTCAATACTTATAACACTTAAGGTATTGAAGTACTATTGCAACAATTAACCATGCAATGCAACATGCCATCATTTACAAAACCTCCACACAAATGCTCTATTTGTGATCACAATTTCAATTTTCCTTTCCAATGCATTTCACAAGGTTACCATATATCTATAAAGATTCATCATTATTAACAACATTGCCACACTTCATGAGTTCTCAACAAATTAGTCATTTCATGACTATATCTACAATTTCAACAATAAATCCCAAAATTTCATCCTTTCACATATTCAACAAAATTTACCATTTTACATAAAATCAAATAAGAAATTTCCCAATCATTCATTCATTATGGAATATTAATAAATCGATAAAATTTTCTAGATTCTCAACCCTTTTTAAAATCTCAAATTTCTAGGTTTTTTGACAAAAAGACATCCTTCATCTTTTGAAAAACAACTCACCCAAAGCACCATTTCTGCACAATGTGATTGAAACCCTCAAGAATTAGTTTGGAAAGAGTAAAAATTAAACCCACTCTTAAAACATCTATCACTCTTGAGCCAAAAACCAAAATTTTCTTAATATCATCAAGAAGCTCCAAAACAACACAAATCTTGCAAAAACATATATATAACTTTAAAATCCTACCTCAATCTTGTTGAAATAAAATAGATGAAAGTCCTAAATTTGGCGGTGTTGAAATCCGATCTCCACCGCACACAATGAAGCCCTCGAAGAGTTTCAACTTTGATCGAGAAACAAGGGTCAAAATGTTTATGGATTTGGAGAAATCAAAGATCTAGTGAGTTTTGATGTAGAAAATGTAGAGAGATGGAAGAAAAGGGTTTTAGAGAGAGAGAGAGAGATGTATAGAATGATATACACTCGACTAAGAAAAGAAAAAAGTAGAAATTTGGACTCGGCGTCTTCATGCGTGTGGAGGCGTGCCTCATGCCGCATAGCGTCTGGCGCTCCTCCCACATCCTTAGCACCTTATTGTCTTCACGTGCCTTTTATGCAGAAGCAAACCTAGGCCTCCCCTGTTTCCCGCACATGCGGCCCCTCTTCCGTACGTACGGCCAAGGCCCCTGCACGTGCGGCTCTGCCCTCAGCCCAGAAAATTTTTCCTGCTCAACGAAAAACCCCCGGAATCGACTTCAAGCCTTCTGAAACAAGTGAAACTCGAAATTGAAATCAATAGGGACAAAAATTTAAGGAAGGGATTTCAAAAGTGATGAACCCACCATTTGACAAGACCTCAAGTTAGACCCCGACACTCTAATACAATGAACCCAACACGCACAAAAGAAAAGCAAGACGGGTTACGTACCCGGTCATCACAGCTACTACATAATTAAGTTTATTTATGTCTGAATTTAAATTGAGTGCCCTCCTTATATATTACAACAAAATCGAACACATAAATTAATATAATCGAAGAACAAAATATAATAAAAAATAAATGAGATTGAATAAAAACTTCTTTCAAACTCGTGAATGTGTTCCAAATACTCTTCTCGATTGGTACAATTTTTCTTTAAAAAAAAATGGGTGAACTCCAACTGTATCACAAAATATCACTCTTTGTATTGATCTTTTAGCCCTTTGTTGCCATTGCTACTTTTTTCCTGTACGTTGTAGTTGTAAAATTATAAAAAAATGAATAGTGAATTTTGGAGGCATAAGCGCATCTACTACATTATTATAATTTCAACAACTAACTTAGATTATGAAGAAAAAAAAATTAAATACACCAAATAGACTAAAACTAAAACAAACAAAAAAAAACTTACAAAAGAAAAAATAGAGCAAAAAACATAATATGAGATTTCAAATATATATTTTTTTTCACATAAGAAAAATCTTGCATAATTGATTAAATCACCTGTTTAGTTTCTCTGCAGGTTCTTCTATTTTTCAATATTTTTACCTAATTTCATATTGTCATGGAAGTAAGGTTTTGAGATTTATAGTTTAATTTATTTATATTTTTTGAAATATCTTTGAGTAGGATATAAATTTGATGATGGAATTCGAATTAGAGTCAAACTCATCTTTTATCTATAAATATTTTGAAAAAATCCTATCCATATGATATTATATATATATGCATGCCCTAAGTAATTAAAAAATGAAATAAAATATATATTAAAAAAGAGGGGAAAATAGGAAAATAGAATGAGAGAAAAATAGATGTGCCACCAAGGAAAGAGTTTAATGAGATGTTAGGATTGAGAATTTGGAGTTTTTTAAGAGATCACTACATTTGGTTATATATATAGTATAGATAGATAGATATAGAAAATTGAAAAATAAAGTTTGATGACATTGCAACCGCATGCCATGTTATGTTTGTTAGAGTATGATTTATATGGGAAATTCTATATATATGCAAGTACACATTATATATGTATATATATTTTTATTGAAACTAGGTTTAGGATTATAGGCCCCGTTTAATTGTTTGGATTGGATATAAGAGTTTGAAGAGGATATATAATACCTAAGGATAAAGATGGGATATAATATGTTGTAGGATATGAGATGGATTAGGCATGGCATTGGGGCGGGGGCGGGGCGAGGATCACACTTCCCGTCCCCAATCCCCGAAGCTACCAAATTCCCCATCCTTGGCCCCGATCCCCCCAGCAGGGAACCCATCACTCCTCACCCCTGCCCCCTAACGGGGATCGGGTTTCCCCGACCCTGGAAAATCCCCATAACACTCTCTCTCTTTCTCTGTGTTTAGCTTTCTTTCTTAACAATAAATCATCAATAACAACATCATCAACGGCAACATCATTAACAAAAAATATATATATAGACATATCGACTTAAAGACACACACACAGAGACGACGTCAAGAGGCGATCTGCTCAAATCTCTAGTGGCGGAGGAAAAAGGAGGCTGACAGTATGAAGGTTTGGTGGCATGGAGGAGGAGGAAGCGACGGAGGAGGAGGCGGCGAGAGGTGATAGAGGAGGAAGGAGGCGGTAAGAGGTAAAGAAGGCGGTAAGAGGTGACGGAAGAGGAGGAGGAGGAGAAGAAAGCGAAAGGCAGCGGAGAGTGAGAAGAGAGAGAGAGAGAAAGAGTCGTCGGAGATTATGTGACTCGAGAGAGTGAGTGAGAGAGACACTTTTTTGAGTTATGTATATGACTTTTGTTTTATAGATCAGAGGGCTACTAAAAAAATGGGAGTTATATATATATATGAAAAATGAAGGGGTATTATGGTAATTTTATTTTGAGGACAAACGGGGTTGGGGTCGAGGACGGGGATGGGCTGGGTCCGGGGCTATGAAAGCTATCCCCATCCCTGGCCTGAAACTGATTGGAGATTTAATTTCAAATACCATCCCCGGCCTGTCGAGGGTATTTTTCGGGAAAAAACCACTCTTATCGGGGACGGCGGGTCAGGTCCCCGTCAGGTCGGGTTCAAATTGCCATCCCTAAGATGGATTATATATATTGTGGGGTCACTTATATTATGTTTGGTTAAGATAGGATATAAAATGGGATAAAAAGAGAGTAATTATTTTTGACATTTGTATGAAAGATTTCCTATATCCAACGGTGGGGGATCTACAATACCAAGGGGTTGGTATTGCATATCCCTTTTTGGGGGATATACTATTCGAACTCCCTATATCCGAAGCAACCAAACACGAGATATAGGGAGATAAGAAAACATGTAGGACCCACATCATATTATATTCGATCCCCTCATATCCGTCCTTATATATCCCTAACATAGTAGGGCCTATTAATTTATGTCACATCTTTATATTCGCACACAATAATCGCCAAGGACATTGTTTCATTCTCAAAGGCTATAATAAAAGAAAAGAAATGGCTTCCTCTGATGCGTGATCGGACTAGAGGGTGATAATGGGCCCGTGGGGACCCACCGCAAATCTTACCGTTTTCGATAATCTGAACCATTCGATGTGTAGAACTCGTTGAGTACTAGAAACTTATAAAAAATCAAGGTGGACGGTTATCAATAGCATTGTGATCAAATCAAATTTTTTTAAGCCCTGTAGTTTTCTCCATCCCTTTTTTTATACAAAACTGGGTTGATCACATAGCTATTGATATCCAATCAACGTGATTTTTTACAAGCATAAAGTACTCGATGATTCTACATATTAACATTTCGCAGTATCGAAACGAGACCCATGATGGGCCCCCCCGGGCCCAACAGTACCCTCTACTCCATGAAGCCATTCCCAAAGAGAAAATAACAATGCAATGGGAATAGATTTAGTCAAAATCCCCTCATAATAAAATCTTAATGCATTAATGACAAGTACAAAAAAAAAAAAAAAAAATTCAACACATATCACTATTACCAAAATATCCTTAGTGAGTAATTTAACATTTTAAACTTTAAAATAATATAACTTTTGATATAGAAATCGATTTTTAATAAAATTAACATTTTTAGAATTTTCTCATCAAGATTTATCAAATAAGATTCATATTGACTATGAAAAAAAAAAAAAAAATTACCCTCAAAATTGACGTAAACAGTAACATGTTACTCTATTTGACAGTATGTTACTATTATTAGAGTAACAATTTATTGTCTTCTTAAATAGACCATCTGTCACGACCCAAACCCACCCCTATAGGTTTAGCGTTGTAACCGGCCAATAATCCTGGAATTACCCAAGGCCTTTGAACAGAATAAACAAAATACAGGGGTCAGCGGAAGCAATTATAAACATATAACGTCCGTAGAGTTTTGTGAACATACATGGGACAAAAAAAATTAAAATTTTATACACATAAACATGACGTCATAATTACATTAGTCTTATGCCACCAAAGCCCACATAACTACAACTTACAAAAACTTGTTTCAAACAAAGAGAACAAAACTCAAAACTTGATAACAAAACACGACCACATCAACACGAGAACCTCCTCGGGAGGCGAGAATGGCGGCCAGACACAAAAGAATCTGAGCAACTGACTTAGGCACGATCACCTACATACATAAAATAATACGATAAGTTGGAGCCTAGTGAATAATAAGAGTAAATGTTTTAATGAATGATGTCCATAATAAATTTAGAAATCAAAATTTAGAAATCGAATTTAGATCGAAACAAATTCGTATTCATATTCATATTCTTGTTCGAGTTTACATATTCCATATGATCATCGTGGTACATCCATTAAGCGCTAACACATCCGATGACCCATAAAGGGATGGCCATAAAGGCATTAGATGACTCATGTGCATAGAGCGTTTCCGATGACTCATAAAGGGGCGGCCATAAAAGGCATTCGATGACTCATAAAGGACACATATCATATGATGCTAAGGATGCCCACGAATATATTTGAAACTTGGACAATCATTCATTCATATAAAACATAGCATGTCAGAAAGCTGATCATTTCATATCATCAAAAAATAATTAAAGTCAAACATAACTTTACAGAGTTATTACTCACATATGGCTCCAATAATAGATCAGACAAATCAAACAAACCAAGCGGCTAAAACGTGACCTACACAAACACATAGCAGATACACATTGAAACACACATTCGAAAAATACTTATCTTATTTCTTTTCTATCTTAGTGTGTTTCTAACTCTTCTCATTATTATGTCTTAATTAAGGCTTGGGTCTGCCTAGGATGCAATGAGGATGCCAAAATATGAGTTGGTTAGTAAAATTTTTCAAAATAAGGTCTTCGCTCAAGCGTAAGTTTCTTCGCTCGAGCTAAGGTTCAAAAATAAGGGTGGTCGCTCGAGCGCAACTTTGATCACTCGAGCGATCTACAAAACTCTACAAAAATATTGGTTGCATGATTTTTCTGCTTAACTAATGCTCGGCCGGCGCCAAATTCTGAATAAACAAGGTTCTCGTTGATTAGTGCGCAAAACTTTGTAAAACTTACGGAAGCATGAATTTTACTTTCAGCCAACTTTTGTTAAGCTCGGTGGAAGTCTAAAACCAAGAATGGTCGCTCGAGCACAAAATATGTCGCTCGGCGGTGATGTAGAATACGAAATTTCAGTTAGGTATAAGATACAAAACTCAATTTCAAGGCTTTAAAACACATTCTTTGGGCTCAAAACTTGAAAACATACCTAAACTTGTAAAACATCAAAAATTAAGGATCATTTGGCAAAATCAAGGCCCAAAAGTAAATCAATTGTCCAAAATTCAACTCGAAACTTTGTAAACATAGCATTCATGTAATGAATTGAATTCAAAGCCTCTAAATCATGATCAAATAAGGAAAAATGATGGAAAACATAGTGAATTTCCAAAACTAAGGTCACAGTTGCTACATGGATGTGAGAATTCTTGACAATTAAGCTCAAAATGTAAGAAATATGCATGTATGCATGGTATGACTTAATTTCTTTCATTTCTAGCTCAATTCTCATGTTTAAACACTTAAATCTCTAGAATTCTTACACTAATGTCTTAAATACAAACTTTAGGAATATAATTCTTACCTAGAGTGCCGATTCTTTGAATTCAAGGAATTTCTTGCACAACTCTTCCAATTGAGTAGCAATCCTCTCTTTTTCCTTCCTTAAGCTTCAATCTCTGCCTCCTTCTCTTCCATGTTTTTTATGACAAAAAGATGATGAAGGGTGTGTAGTGGTGGTATGAGGCAACATTGAAGCTTATATAGGTGCCATTAGTGGGATAAAGTAATCCTTGCTTAGATTAAACAATTATACTTATTTTATTCTAATTATTTGGTCCCGAATCGAATTTCAATTAAACCTATCATAAAATTCTAAAAATTCCAAAAAACACATACCCTAAGTTAATTTCATGATCAGGTACCGATAAGGCTTCCAATTCGCAAAACAGAACAGAAGCACAGATAGATATTTCTATGACAGACAGATACAAACACAATTAACACATTTCATATGCAATTAACGTCGAATTCCCTCTTAATCATGGTTTAATAGTCAATCACAATTTAACAGTTAATCACAGATTGGGATTGTTACACCATCAGTAACAAAAAAACGAAGTATGAACTCAAGGAAACTCTACAAGTTCTTTCAATACAAATTCACAAACAAATCAACAATAATCAACAAACAACAATTCATCAACAAATCGACAACAGGATACATGTACCATCAAGCAAAATTGCCTCTTCTTGAGGACTTGTTATTGAAATTGATTCATTAAGCTCTTCTTCAAGAGCATAAATACTCTTTGTTTCTAATTGATTGAAATTTTTCGATTGTAATCTTATACATCTTCGTCAGCTATATTACTCTTGAATCTCGGCTAGTAACATCGTAACATGAGGCGTGAAGAATCGATCTATACGCAACAAGCTCTGTTTTAGTTCCAAAAACAATTTCAATGGGTGGAGAGAGATAATGTGAAAGAAAGAAAGTGAGAGAGAAGGTTAGGAATGGTAAAGAGAGTGAGAGAGAGTTGGGTGGGTAGTGTTATTGAGGGACCAAAAGGGCAAGATTTGTCCCCAAAAAAAATAGAACATTGTTTTTTTGTCTTCCATTAAGTATGGGTCTCTAGGTGTGGGGTTTATGAAAAAAAAAATTAATGGGATGTCTGTTCACCCAAAAAAGGCTCAATGGAGGGTTTTAACCAAATTTTTCTAGAAAGGAAGAATTACAAAATTTGATAAATATTAATAATTAAAATTATAAATTTTTCATTAATCGTAATTAATTTTTATGCGACATCCTTTGTGTAGTAATTGTGCCTATAAGAAATGCTCCTTACTAATCAACTCTAGAACTTTGAAATACAAGACATGGCTCAATTGTTATGTGAATTGATAAAAATAAGGTTTATTCGTGATAAGTTTATTTTCAATGTTTATTTTTTATGAAAATAAAAATATAATTAATGAAATTATTTGGTAAGAAGAATAAATTATTGTTTTAAAGAAGAAAAAAAATTCCTTAAGGTTTGTGGGGTTCATCATAGATTTTGTTTTTAATGATTTGAACTATTCATTACATTGGGTCTTAGTATATAAAAATTTGATTATCTAATAATCCTAATGTTTTCATTTTATGATATTAGTTTCTAAAAAATAAGCGATAAATATATTTAAGAGAAATTCTATAATACACACCCCAACAAAGGGGTGTACCATATGTAATTACAACTTGTGTGGTCATTGGTTAATTATAACTAGTTGTGATATTTATTTATGACTAATTATCATGATAATTATGACTTAGTAATGACCTATTGTGGTGGCTATTTTGGTTATGATCTAAAATGTCCTTGCTATGTCCGAAGTAATGTTTGGTTGTGATCCATTTTGGAATTCGTTATAGCTTGATTATGACTCACAGTAGACTGTAGTGTTGATTATGATCTATTGTAGATATTATTTTGATTGTAACCAAGAGGTCTTTGGGTCTTTGGTTATATTTTAAGCGATATTCGGTTATCACCTATTATTTTTCTTTATGTTATAAAAGAAAGTTATTTACTTATAACATTTATGATATTGTTATAACTTGCATATGGTATACATCTATACAATAATCTTTTTGAAAATAGACTCTCACTTTTTTTAGACAAATAGATAAAATGAAAAAATAACAATTATGATTGATTTAATATTTTCATGAATAATATTACGGAAAATCTTACAAAATAAATAATATGGATTATCAAAACACAACATTTGGTGAATCTCATGGGCTTGAATATTTTTTGCTAAATTGAGAAGCTTGAAAAATGCCATTTACTTTGAAATTCATTGATGCGGAATAACTTGAGTTAGAGTTGGCCTAGCCCTTGTTTACTTACATGTGAGTTGGAGAGGCTATTAGGCCAATAAGATAAAATATTATATTTTAAATTATAATTATTTTATTTTTTCTTTTATAAAAGTCAAAAATTTAAAAACTCATTTTAAATGAGACTTTTTAGCTCGAACTAGCCAATTTGGGAGCATGGTTTTGACTTTTAACCTATTTTTGAGTCATATCACCTCACCTCACTTCACTTTCTTACACCTTTTTTGAAAAAATCAAAAAATTAACTTTTAACCAATTTCTTAAAACAATCTAAAATAATATAAAAGTCAAAAAAAACCAACCAACATCCAAAACAAAACTATCAACCTTTTAGTTGCAAACCCTTTAGGTCACATTTCATCCTGAGCCAAAGGACCTAACCTTCTGAGCAAGACTTGCCTTCAATTCCATCATCTCATAGCCCTCATATTCATAATGAATTTGAGCTCTATCCTATTCTATTATACTTTTTTGAATTTCAAGTTCAATTCAAGTATATGAAAGTACACCCTGTTTGATTTTGTTTTTGATTTTACGAGTTTTTGAAAAAATAAATTAATAATAATAATAAATAGATTAAAAAAAAAACACCCATCTTTTTCATAAAATTTTTATTTTTGTGCGAACACAAGTTTTGAGATTTTGAAATTTTTTAACCTTCCTTTAAAAATTTTCAAATAAAATCAACGGCTCAGTTTTCGTTCAATCAAGTATGCCACTTAACAATGGCATAAAAAAATACTAATTAATTCAAATTTGCGTCGTGTGTTCTTGCGAATATTCCCATGTCCAGCTACCACGGTTTGCAAGGAACTAAAATTTTATTATAGTTAGGGGAAGAGAGAGAGATCTCATTCATTTATACATATATGTAAATTTATAGAAGTGGGGATCAACAAGAAAAGAAAAATAAAATAATTTTATACACTAACATCTAATGAGCTTCTTATATATGGTTAATTTGGAGTTAGCATAGAAAACATGTTTTGAAAAGTTGAGAGAAAGTAGGGACCAGCTCAAGCACTCTTCTACCTTGTCACTTTTTTATTTTTACTTTTATTATTTTCCAACAATACGTAAAATAGTTATTAGAATTAGTTTGAGATGTGGAGTCGACTTTTTAATTTTTTGACTATTTTAGTCTAGAACTAAAAATCTCGTTTGGGATAGGATTTTTAACTTTTTGACTTTGTAAGAAGAAATAGAAATGATCATGGGTTGGATGTAACGTTTTGTCTTATTAGACTAAAAGCCTATTTTATCTTTTATGACTAAAATAACTAAAAAGTCAAAAAGTCGACATAGCCAATGAAGGCTAAACAATCGAGATAGAACAAGCGCCAAATAGTTTTCAAATTCGTCACATCTGCATTCATCAAACTTTCAAAGTGCACATATTTAAAATTAGGGTAGAATTATATTTTATGCCTCATGCTTTACACCAAATTTTATTTTGGTTCCTACATATGAAATTATAACGATCAACTTTTTATATACTTAGGTCCAAATCTCACTTTGGTCCTTACATAAAATTGTGATAGTCAATCCCCTGTACTTTTGGTAAGCTCACTTTGATTACTACACAAGTGTCAATGTCCCATTTTATTATTAGGTTATTTAAATCTTTAATAAAATCTAGTCATGTGATAAGCATGTGACTATGACATGAGGATAAAAGCGAAAAATCATCTACATTTTCTATCAATACACATTTTTTTTTTTTGGTGAATACTAATTAACAATGGCATAAAAAATACTAATTAAATTAAATTTCTTGCTGGTTTTATGCAATCTTCCCATCTGCGGCTACCACGGTTTACCTGCTTGATTTGGTTGTGTTTTGAAAACATAATTCTACACCTTCATTTGAATATATATCATTTTTGGTAGGAGTTTTGGAATCAATTTTTCAAAACTCTACAGAGAACTCTGTTTCAGACGCGCTTTTCGGAATTTTTTTTTGCAAATTTTGCCTAACCGGTTGTTCGACCGGTCATCCGGGCGGTTGACTAGAATAGTGAATTTTTTTTTTTTGATATGTTAATTTTTATGTAATCGAAAAAAATATTTTCTGAATTTTTTAAAATTTTTGATGTGCTTTAAAATAATTTTGAGTTGTATGTTTGGTTATGAGTTGTAAATTTTTGTATTAAATATCAAATGTCACATCAACAATTCTTCACTCAAATCAAAACTCTTTTCAAAATTATTTTCAAAACTCTTTACCAAACAAATTTTCCACACTCAAATCATAATTCTAAACCTCACAAACTAAAAATACAACTCATACTCTCAAATCATAATTACAAAACTCTATCAAGCATAACTTAAAATTTTATTATAGTTAGAGAGAGCCCATTCATTTACACATATATGTAAATTTATAAAAGTGAGGATCAACGAGAAAGAAAAATAAAATGCTAATTTTTACGCTAACATCTAATGAGCTTCTTAGAGCATCTCCAGCGGTTACTCAGATTTTTCACCAAATCGAGTCAAAAATAAACCCATTTCACCAAATTTGATACCCTCACTCCAGCGGTGCATCAAATGCGTATCAAATTCCGTGGGTCAATCGGTTGAGTCGACAGTATCAAATTCCATAATATTATCTGATATTACCATTGTTAGTGCAAAAGCGACTTCTTCTTTCATATATATTCTACTTCCATCATTATTTATCGTCTTGAAAAGATTTACGATTTCCTTCTTTGATTTGCATGTGTTCTACCTATCCATCGAGGAGATGTATAGAATTTGTTACTAATTTTATGCATTGTCATTAAAACATTTTTGCATGTGTTCTACCTATCCGTATGTATAAACAATTGTTTCTTTTTCTTTTACCAATCAAATGAATCTAATTGCAGCTCAAGCTTCATATTTGCGGCTCGAGATGTTGGGTCGACGGTTGGTTGACGGCGGTCAACAGTAGGCAAAAATATTTTTTTCTTTTTTACTGTTTGAACCTTTTTGATCGGTTTGAACCTACCTAATTTAAGAAAATCGGGCGACGGTTGGTCAACGGCCGAACCTTAAGCTAGTTGACGGTGTACCACTTTGATCGATGATACTTGATGATTTGGTAAAATACGTATCGTGGTCTCGGTTTGATGTTTTGTTTCTTTGAATTCTCATTTTGATATGAGTTTGGTGCAGCGGTTGGAGCTTGAAAAAGTGAATTTTTCATCAAATTTTAAATGTGATGCTTGGTTTGGTTCAGATTAGAGATGGTCTTATATGGTTAATTTGGAGTTAGCATAAAAACATGTTTTCAAAAGTTGAGAGAAAGTAGAGACCACTCAAGCACTCTTCTACTTTGTCACTTTTTATTTTATTTTTTATTATTTTCCAACAATGCCCGTAAAAGCGATTTACTAAGGTTTATTTGAGATGTGGGTTGATTTTTTAATTTTTTGACTTTTTAGATATTTTGACTAGGGCTAAAAAGTCTCGTTTGGAGTAGTATTTTGGCTTTTTTAACTTTTGCGAGAGAAAAAATATAATAATTATGAATTGGATGTGATGTTTTATTTTATTAAATTAAAAAAATTATTTTGATTTTTATAACTAAAATAACTAAAAAGTAAAAATCGACATGCTAACGATCTGATAGAACAAGCGCCAAATAGTTTTTAAATTCTTCACATCTTACGCATTCATCAAACTTCCAAGTGCACATATTTAAAATTGGGGTAAATTATATTTTATGCCTCTACATTTTACACAAATTTTATTTTGGTTCCTATACATGAAATTATGATAGTCAATTTTTTGTATTTTTGGTAAAATCTCCTTTAATCCTTACATGAAATTGTGATAGTTAACTCCCTGTACTTTTGGTAAAAACTCACTATGATTCCTACACAAGTGTCAGTGTCTCATTTTTATTATTCAGTTATTTAAATCTTTAATAGAATTTAATCATGTAATAAGAATGCGAATACAACATAAGGGTAAGAAACGAAAATCATCTACATTTTCTATCAATACACATTTTATCCCAAAATTTACATCAAAATATGACTGTATTAGGTTAAAATAAAATGCAAATACAGTAAATTGGAATCAAAAACTCTATTTTTCACAGTAATATAGTATTTTGACTATTCATCTTTCTTTCTCTTTGATTTTTTTTTAAAATTTTAAAAGCTCTACTTTCTTGCATTTTTGTCTCAATTTTTACCATACAAATATATATATACATATAAATCCTCAGTTAATGACTATTAGTAAACTCTTTACTTCTGATCTTGATAAATTACATATTGAATTTAAATCTAAAGATAATAGGACTAAACGTTATGCATATCGTACCAAATATGATTTGACTCAACAATCTAAAATTACTCGTCAATGGTACAAATTTATGATTGAACATAAAATTGAAATTCCTTTCTTTGAATATTTAGAAGACCATCATAAAAAGGATCAAACAATTACAAAACATAAATGGAAAACTTCATCCAATATAACTGTAAGCTCTAGTCATCGTCCTTTATTTACTATAATTATTGAACATCAAGGATCTGAAGTCCCAGCCTCTCCTTTTAAGTTACCCAGCACTGACCATGAAATCAAAAAAATTATTGAACAAAATAATTATAATAATCAATGTTTAAAAACTATTGGTAAACAATTAGATAAGATAGAAACTAATTTAGATGATTACTCAGTTAACCATACTGCTACTAAATAATCTTTAGATCAACCTTTGCTTAATTTACCTAGTAATCGTTCCAAAAGAAATAGTTTAGTCACCCAAGATAATTCCACTGTTAAAGCTATAGAACAATTATTTAATAAGTTAATCACTTCTGAAAAAGCTTCTCCATCTAGTGAAGGAATAATAACTCAAGCTTTTGGACAAACAGTTACTTTTAAATTCTTATCACCACCTGAAGTATTGGAATTAAATCAATTAATTGATTAACTCGTTAGTTACAATTTCTCAAAGAAGAAGTCAATTATAAACGCATTGAACAACAATTAACAGATCCTGTTGTTATATCTCAAATTGAAGAATTTAAATTAAAATTAGAAACAACTGTTTGTTCTACTTTACCAAGCCTTTTGGCATAGGAAAAAACATAAGTCACATTACCATATATTAAGAATTTTAATGAAAAGACAAATTAAGTACTAGATCTCGACCTATTCAGATGAATCATGAATTACTTGAAATGTGTAAAAAATTAATGAATTATTAGTCTAGTAAATCACCTTGGTCATGTCCACTTTTTATGTTAATAAAAGCTTGAATTAGAAAGAGGTGTCCCTAAGCTTAGTTATTAATTATAAATCATTAAATAAAGTTTTAGAATGAATTCGATATCCTATTCTAATAAAAGACTTAATCAAAAGACTTAGCCAAGCTATTATTTTTAGTAAATTTGATTTAAAAAGTGATTTTTGACAAATACAAATTCATCATAAAACTGCATTTACTACACCTTTTGGCCACTATGAATGGAATGTCATGCTGTTTAGATTAAAAAATGCTCCTAGTGAATTTCGAAATATAATGAATGATATTTTTAATCCATTTAGTCATTTTTCCATAGTTTATATTGATGATATACTTATTTTCTCTAAATCTATTAATGAACACTGAAAACATCTTACTGCATCCTTTTATACCATTAAGAGTTATGGTCTAGTCATTTCTGCTCCTAAGATTAAATTGTTTCAAACCAAAGTCAAATTTTTAGGTTATGATATTCACCAGAACACTATTTTACCTATTAGTTGTTCCATTGAGTTTGCGTCTAAATTTCATAATGAAATCTTAGATAAAACCCAGTTAAAACGTTTTCTAGGATCCCCTAATTATATTGCTAAATTTTATAAAGACCTTAAGAAAACTTGTCAACCCTTATTTGATAGGTTAAAAGCCAATTCTCCTCCTTGGTCTCCTACTCATACTGTTATTGTTAAACAAGTCAAATTGTGATAACCCTGTTCCGTATTATGCTAATTGATCTTTATTATGAATGTGATTATGTGTTTGATATGATTTTGAATGTCATTTATATGAATATATGTGGTTTTGAATTTCTATCTACATTCAGTAGGAAAATTTGTTTGATTATCTGCTTTAGAATTTAAATTGAAGGCCCTATTTCGTCTGAAACCGAAATTGATTACGCCATTATGATTGGCGTAATTTTTAGAAACCTATGGTGAAATTTAATTGAAAATTGATTAGGATCGAATTAAATAGATTAAATTAATGAAATGGTGCTCAATTATGTAATATTAAAGAAATGTGTTTGGTAGGAGCTTATAAAGGGCCATTATACACTCAATTCCTCTTTTTTATTCATTTGTTTGAGATTACCTTAAGGAAGAGAGAATTAGGCTAAGAGGGAAAAAAGAAGGAGATTGTATGTTTGGCTCAAGTTTGTGAAATTGAAAGGTTGAACTCAAAAATTAACCATAGATTGGGAAGATTGAGCTTCTAAGTGAGTGATTGATTATGAATTCATAAGTTTAATATTGTAACTTTGTGAATTCAAGGAAGCTTGATAATGATCAAGAACATAGCAGATTGAATTTGTTGAATTTGGAGCTTGTGTAAACATGCATGTTCATAATTGTTGTAATTTTGTATGTTCAAGCATGATGCATGTTGAATATGAGGAATTAAGCACCAAACCTTACATGCATGAGTAATTTTGTGTAGCTTCATGATTTTGAACACCATTTGCACCAATTGAAATAGAAATAAAGTCAAAATTGACATGCATGCATGATTGATGAAGTTATGAATTTGGTATGAAGTTTGAATGCATGAGTGTTGATTATACAAGCAAATGTTGGATAATTTGAGAATTAGATGATGATTTTGAGCAATTTGGTGTCATACTTTTTCATTCTCATGTAGTGTGATATATTTTGCATGTTTTGAACCAAGATTATGGGTTTTGGGCGTTTGGAGGTCGAATTTGAACTTGAAGAACAATTACGAAAACCCGCAATTCATGATGTCGCTTAAGCGAAACGCCACTTTCGGCGTGAAATCTGAGCTCCTAGAACTTTTTGCAGACATGGATGTCCGCTTGAGCGGAGAAGTTCACGCTCGAGCGGGGAGCTATGTAGAATGACCTTCAGCTCGAGCACCCGAATTCACGCTCGAGCGTAAAAATGAGGCAACTAGTACTTTTGCAGACATAATGGGTTAAACTCGGCGGGCAGAGTCCACGCTCGGCGGGAACTATTTCTGAAATTTTGTAAATGTGTTATGTGTTTCATTTTCCGTTTTCTTTCACTTCTAAGTACTCTTAGATATGCATTAAGCATTGTAAATGAGTTAAAATGATATGAATGAAGCCTAAAGAGGAGTATGTGAATTAAACCGGATTGAATTGTTTGTGACCCATTGTGTTCATAGAATGTGTAGAGAGTCGAGCAGGCAAATCATCCGGCCGATCACTATGAGTAATATCTTAATAAAGATATTTGAAGTATGTTATTTGTCAATTGCTTACTTCTATGTAAGTCTTATAAGTTTGTTAATGATGAATGGTGGACAAATGTTTGCTATGCCAAATGAATGGGCTAGAGGCGGTCGACATGAATGATAGAATGAATGGGCCAAAGGCCAATCGGCGTGAATGAAAGAATGAATGAGCCGAGAGGCGATCGACATGAATAATAGAATGAATCGGCGAGGCTAGTCGACATGAATGATATAATGAATGGGCCAAAGAGCTAGTTTGACATGAATGAAATAATGAATAGGCGAGAGGCCGATCGACATGAATGAAGACAAATGGGCGAGGCCGTTTGACATGAATGGATTGGGCTGAGGCCGTCGGCGTGTTGGAACCGCAATTACTTGACATATATATATATATATACTAGATAGAAATATGAATTGGGCCCAAGGCCGTTTAGTGCATGTCGTTCTAAATATTGTTCGTGTATCTTCTTTATTTGATATTATTCACTGGGCTTTCACTCACGCTTATTCATGTGTTTGTAGGTGAGCCAAGAGAGGTCCAAACCCAGCCACAGTGAAGTTTGTGTGGAACAACCAAGGTTTTGAAAAGTCAGTCCTTACATCTCACGCACGAGACTCGTATTCATCATTTTGCCATCTTGTTATATTTTGTCATGTTGACGAGGACTTTGGATTACGATTGTATATAGTTTTGATTGGCTAACCTAGACTTGAATGATCCTATATGTACAGAACTTTGTGTTAATACATATTCTGATGTGAGTTATTAACATGTATATGTATGGTTTGTTATGACATGTCATATAAGCACAGCTCTAAGGACAAATTTTTCAATTGGCTTCCGTTTGGCCCCTTTACTCTAATGAGTTATGTCTTATTTGATTTGGTAGTAGGTAATCTTGTGATTCTTGACCCGATTATGTCCTTAACCTATGGGGGTGGGTTAGGAGTCATGACACAAACACTATGTCAAGTCTCTTCCTTGTCTTGGTATTCCTCTTGAAAATTCATTCAAATTATTCAAAGCTGATGCCTCGATATTGGTTATGGTGGCATCCTTCTCCGAAAAATTACTCTCGGTCATCTGAACAAATTCTTAGTTATCATTAAATTATGCGGAATAAAAGCACAAAATAATTACAGTACTATTAAATAAGAAATTTTATCTCTTTGTTTTTATGTATTAGTAAATTTCAAGATGATATTTTAAATCAAAAATTTTTTCCTTAGTGTTGATTGCAAATCTGCTAAATATGTTTTAGAAAAAGATGTTCAAAATCTTGCTAGTAAGCAAATTTTTACTCATTGGTAATCTATTTTAAGAATTTTTTATTTTGATATTGAATATATACTTGGTTGTCAAATTCTATTCTGATTTTCTTATACGAAATTTTTACAAGGTGGATAATCATGCCATTTCCCTCTATTTCTTACCATAAACACCAAATTAAACACTTTAAAACCCTAGTCAAACATACTGCTCATCGCCTTGCTATTCTCAAATCAACCCATTTACCTACTAAAAGAGCCCAATTTCTTCAATTTCATCGGATTACAGCCCAGAAACACCAACTTGCTCATTATATTAACTACTTACATAAACATACTAATCAATTAGATATCGTCAGTGGATGCTAATTTGTCTAATCACCTATTTTACAAATGTCTCATCAAAGACCTTTGCGACCATCCAGCAAGGCTCTTGTGCCTTCTAGTCAACCTTTTGTTTCTCATCCTTTGGAGTTAGTCACCAAATATCATCCTGCTGATTTGGTTAACCGTTACCAAATTCTTGGTAACATTCCTAAACCTAGTTATACATCTGCTTTGGCTACTGATCCTTTTGCTTTATCCAGTCAAGTAGTTACTCCATACCCTCATAATCCTATTAAATCAGCCCGATCTGATTATGTTAAATCCACCACTACTAATCTCTTTTTCAAAGAACCTAGTCACCCAAAGAGTCATATTGTTCATAATCTGGTTAAATCTTATTTCCCTTCTAGATGGCATTTTATTCCTCTCCATCCAGAAAAAACAATTACTTTCTATAAAGACATCATGTTCAACCATCGGTCAATTGTGATTAAACCCATTTATGATCGCACTTACACAAATAAAATTGTGTACCATTCACTCTATATTCACAACTTTGTTTCTTTGGTTGATTGGGGTTCTCTCCTTACCAACTCTGATTTGCCTGGTCATTCAATTCATCTGATTACTATGATTACATTGATGCTTGGTTCAAGGTCCTCTTGTATCAAAATGAGTCAAGCGATGACTCTTGGTTTCTTCAATTTGATCAAAAGTTCAAATCCGAGTTACCTACCTAGTTTACTGCGATGGTGGACTCGGTATGGCGCCATTCGAGAAATCTTTCCATCTGTCATTATGGAACAAGTCAATTACTTCTCCTTTGTTTTCTCATTCACTCCTCGGCAAAGAAATTCCCTCGATTGCTTATTTTATATCCAAATACAAAATCCATAGATATTTAAATGGCAATATGGTATTTTGATGATGTTATTCTTATCAACACATGGTTAAATGGTGGGATAATTTCAAAATTCACGCATCATTGAAATTGTTCAAACTAAATTCCCAATCAACATACATGCT
Organism: Camellia lanceoleosa; assembly: GCA_025200525.1. Classification (NCBI taxonomy): domain Eukaryota; kingdom Viridiplantae; phylum Streptophyta; class Magnoliopsida; order Ericales; family Theaceae; genus Camellia; species Camellia lanceoleosa. The sequence goes on from JANUSC010000785.1 coordinate 28,323, forward strand.
CCAACTCTGCTATGGTTAAAGCTCGGCGGATCCTAGGCTCCATTAACACAAGAAGTCAACTTCTTCGGTTAATCTTAGAAGCCCAACATCCGGTTATTCCAAGCCCAAGTCATCCAAGTCAAAGATTAAGTCCAAGTTAGCAAAGCCCATCACTAATCGGCACAAATCAAAGGAAAAATCCAAGTCTAAGGTTAAGCCTAAATCCAAGTCATCAGGATGAGCTTCTCCAAATGGCTCAAATCTCCTTATGGCCCAAGTCAAGTCGATTAGGATAATAGTGATTGGAAGAAGCGATTCAGAAAGTTCAAACTCTTACGAAGGTTCAACTAATCGAGGATCCTTATGGGCCCTGTTTCAAGATGCTCGGGACCCATATACCTAATTAGGTCATTGGATTCTATATAGCTATAATTATCGACTTCAATCGATACTCATTTTTTGAGAAAAAGCTGGCGATATATATATCTATATTGATTCTCTTAGTCACATGCCTCTAAGCAATGAATAGTGAAAAAAGTCAACTTTACTATTCACTATTCATCAAAAAGTCAACATTACTTATTCCTCATTCATCATGATTCATCCAATACGACAAATTGACCTGATGGCGACCATCAACTTTAGTCACTCACCAAAGCGTGAGGCAGCTCCCATGTGCTCTTGATGCTCCTTTCAAGTCAAGATTATTCACTCACAAGGTTAACGATTCACTCATGGGGCTAACGTTAGTCTTTTTGATTATAAAGAGCCTCTTGATAAAAAATAAAGGCGAGTTAGAAAAAATTGAGAGTGCTTATTCCTCAAGAAAAATAGCTCTGTAATTTTATTTTCAAGTTCGTTTTCAAGTTATGTATTTTGAAGAACTATTTGTTTCATTCCAATAAACAATTGTAAGTTTTATTATTTATGTTTATTTAAACTGTTTTATTATATGATTATTAATATTTTAGTGTTGTTTCCTCCTTCCTTGCTTTTTTTACTTTAGTGCTGTTTCCTCTTTCCTTGCTTCTTAGATAAGATAGAAACTAATTTAGATGATTACTCAGTTAACCATACTGCTACTAAACAATCTTTAGATCAACCTTGCTTCTGCCTATTTTGGTATCAGAGCCAAGTTATGTTGTCTTCTGTTACTCACTGAATCATTATTACTGTGTCTACTCATCCTCCTGTATTGAAATTGTTTACTGTTTACCGTCTTAATCTGTCTAATTTATCTCGATGTCTTTCGCGTTGCTATTAGCCACCCATCCTTAAGTCCCAAGTCTAGGTAAGTCCTTTGGTTAGCGTGTGTTAGATTTTAGGGGTTCTCCGAACTGGGTATGTGTGAAAACATCGTATGTGAAAACATGATAAAATTAGACAATGTATTGAGCTCACTGTAAACTAATTCAAGATAAAATGAGTCAATTATTTAGAAGTAATTCTTCAGTTAATTCTAGGTCAACAACTTTGCCTTCTATACCTAATCAATGAAGAAGATGTAGAAATACAAAATGATAAAATTGATTTAAGTTGGAATATACCACGTTTACCAATTAAAGAAATTTATAAAACTACTTTTATACAAAATACATTTAATGTTAATCTTCATGTTAAAATTTTAGAACAAGTCTATGCTTTAGAAAAACCTAAAAAAACATGTCAATTATTTGATACTAATACTATTAAATGTCATTTAAATACTAGTCACAATTTTATTCATTTGGGATTAATTCAAGTTGGAATCAAACCATTAACACAACAAGGTAAAAATACTTCTATTTTACTATGCTTAAGAGATGCTCGTTTTCTTGATTATAATGATAGCTTAATGGGTATGATGGAAACTGGTCTTCACATAGGACCCGTCTATTTTAATTGTTCTCCTGATTTCACTCTTAGTCTTAGAGACCCCCATATGTTAGATGCTTTAACTCTAAATATTCAATTACATGGCTCATTTACAAATATGAAAAGAAAATGTTCATAATATTGCTTTAATTTATAAGTGTTCATTACAAATGTATAAAAACCAATTTGAATGTTCAAGCCTTACATAAAAGTCCTAAAAGACAAAACCTTATTAATCCAAAGTAGTAATAATGATACTAATATAAATATTCCTCAAATGATTGAATGGAAAAATATTACTCTCACGACCAATGGATTACAGGTTAATGAAAATTACAAACATAATCACGACAATCTACTTGTCCAAGATATTCAAGATATTCAACAATTTATTGATGGATCTGTTAGGATTAAATTTAATCGATCTCAATCTTCTCATCATAGTACTTCTAGTATACTTACTAATGTTGAAAGTGAAGATGAAATATTTAATACACCTTTATTGAAAAAATAGTTAAATTCATCTAGGTCAACCTTCCCATAGCAAAATGAAAGGAATTGATAATTCAACAACTTCCCAAATTAGTAAACTTTGTTTATTCTACTCACACACATTTACATGAAGAAGATCTTTGAGTCTCAAGACTCTCCAACTCAAAAGCGATTTCAAGGTTATACCTCTAATAAATCCTCAGTTAATGACTATTAGTAAACTCTTTACTCCTGATCTTGATAAATTGCATATTGAATTTAAATCTAAAGATAATAGGACTAAACGTTATGCATATCGTACCAAATATGATTTGACTCAACAATCTAAAATTACTCGTCAATGGTACAAATTTATGATTGAATATAAAATTGAAATTGCTTTCTTTGAATATTTAGAAGACCATCATAAAAAAGTTCAAACAATTACAAAACATAAATGGAAAACTTCACCTAATACTATTGTAGCTCTAGTCATCCTCCTTTATTTACTATAATTATTTAACATCAAGGATCTAAAGTCACGGCCTCTCATTTTAAGTTACGACCTTGATCACGAAATCAAAAAGTTATTGAACAAAATAATTATACTAATCAATGTTTAAAACTATTGGTAAACAATTAGATAAGATAGAAACTAATTTAGATGATTACTCGATTAACCATCTTTGCTACTAAACAATCTTATATATATATATATATATTGCATTATATAACTCTCATATGCTTATCCGTGGGACAAAAGTGTATTAGTGGGATAGATGATTTTCTTTCTTACCCTCATTTTGTAGTCACATTTTTGTCACATAATTGAATTTTGTTAAAAATTTAAATGAAATAACAAAATAGGGACATTGACACTTGTATAGGGATCGAGTGAGATTTGAGTAAAAGTACGAGATTGATTATCACTATTTTATGTGTAGGGAATAAAAGTGAGATTTTACTAGAACGAGTTAATTGTTACAATTTCATGTGTAGGGACCCTAATGAAATTTGGTATAAAAATACAATTGTGCAAAATGTCATTTACCCTTAAAATTGTAAACACGTTGCATTTACACTTGTATTGATTCTATTAGATAAAGTCTACAATTAAATTGCTATAAATTTGTCATTCATTTCAGTTTTTTCCAAAATACTTGGATAGTTGATTAGATCAAATTTTGTAACTTCTGACCCTAATGTAACTACCCAGATTAAACTCACATCAAATGTAATGTACAGGAAATTCTATCCTTAGAAAGATGTGTATCATATGCATCATATTATGTATTTTTGTGGTATATATTATGTGTTTTTGTGATATATGTTATATATTTTTGTGATAAATATTATATAATTTTTTAGTAAAATTGTGGCAATTTACAATTTAAAAATGAAGTTATGCATTTTATGATCATGTTAGGTATTTTTATGATAATATTATATTTTTTTTTTATCTAAATATTTTCTAAGAAAAAAATGTGCAACTTCATATTTCTTACAAACATTCAATTTTCATGTATATTTAAATTAAGTAGATCTAAATATATATATATATATATATTAAAAAATGCAATAAAAATTTAAAAAAAAAAAACAAATTAAAAATCTCAAAAAACTAATTTTAAAATGCACAAAACCAAACAGATGGTTGATATTATTATCTTTGTGAGATTTTTATCAGCTCACCCTTATTAGGGGTGTAAATTTAGCTCGACGACCTAATCGGTCCGAGCTTGGGTTATCAAATAATAGGGCAGCGTGGGCTCATGTCAAAATTCAAGCACAGCGGCCCACATGTCAAAAAAAATTAGGCATAGGCTCATGAGGTATTCGAGCCTTCGCCCAGACTAGTAAATTTGGATTTGGGTTGGGCGACAATTTTTTTAAAAAATTTCTTCCATTTTTTACCAAAAAATAACACTCGACTTCAAGTGGCTGATGGGCTGGGCTTTGAACTGGGCCGAGCTTGAAAATAAATGGCCCAAACTCAAGCTCAAGCTTAAGCCTCAAATCTGAGACTGGACTGGAACTTGAACAGGCTCAGCTAAGTCTGGCTGCACCGGACTGCGGGCAGATTTCAGATGGACTGCGAACCGGTGAGTTAAATTTACACACCTAAGCGCTATGAGTCAAAAAGCCCGTTGGGCTATTCAGATAGTGACAACCATGTATTACCGCAGTCCGGATACAACCCCACTCCTGGTGCGGATATCAAAAACAGCTGGGTCCATCGTACGGCAACCGAATCAAACACAACCGCTCACACACTCCACCGCCGTCACACACACACACACACAGCCTGGTACAAAAATCCTCTCTGTATTCTCTGTATTCAATTCTATTCCCAATCAAAACACCAAAGTGAAAACAGGCTTATCAGACTTGTTTCCTTTCCTTTCTAGAGAGAGAGTTTGGAGAGAGAAACAGGTGGTGAGGATAATTCCCATAGCGTCCTCCATTCGACCTTCTCTCTCTTCCTTGAGGTTTTCTCCTTTTGTACTATTACCTCCTCTCGCTTCGCTGTTTCTCTCTCCTCCTGTAACCCCTCTAGGAGGCTCAACTTCTTTCATCTTGGCAGCAGTAATGCTTTCTTCTTCAAACCCTAAATTTCATTGTTTTCTTTGTGCTTTTTTAATTTTTGATAGGATTACTTGTTTCGAGGTTTGCGCTTAGTTGCATTTGGATTTCAAAGTAAAGGATTTAGTAATAATTATTAAGGAGAATCCTAGCTCAAATTTAGATTTTTTTAGTTTATATTTATTTAAATTTCAAATTTTGAATTTGAGATTTATCATGATGGATTTGGAATAACAAATGTAAAATAGTTATTTGAAATCTTCGTGCCAAGGATTCTATATATATATATATATAACTTTACTCCTATCTTGCCCTTTAGTTTCTCAATGTAACTATAATAGCCAACTCTCCTTCTGTAAAATTTAATCTCAAACCCCTTCGTTTGAAATCCGTATATCCAAACGGGCCTATGTCTGTGTGTATATTTACACTAGCGATGGAGTGTAAATTCCATGAGTTTGATGAATGAAGAAGATAAGTTGAATTTGTAGTTATTAGCAGTCGAGGCATTCTTGGAAAAAAAAAAAAAAGAAAAAAAAAAGAAGTGACAAAGCTTCACAGCTATTCTGAGCTGTGTGCTTTATATAAAACAATATATATATGCTGTGTTTTTCAATGTTGTTGCTGATAGAGAAATTAGTTGTTGCTGATTCCTTTCTTGTTTGCTTGTACTTTTTCTAAGCTTGTTTGATGACTATTATAGGACGAATTGGATTATTTGCTGAAGTTATTTATCATGTTTATTTGATTATGAGTCACAAAATAATTAGTCAGGATTATCTATTGTTTAAATTGTTTGAATAGTGGTAGAGGCCATTGTGTTCTGAATCTAACTATGCTATTTAATAGTGTTACGCAATTTAAGTAATACAACAACAACAAATTCTCTAAAGATAGCAATTTAAGAAGGTTGAAAAAAATATAAATATATTATTGTGTAAGAATTACAAGAGGTTTATGACTGCTGTTTGGGTGGTTTTGTTGAGCATTCAGCTTTCCTGCTAAAAGATGAAAATGGGAAATATTGTGGTATTGGAATCCATTCTTTTTTTCTTTTTTATAAATCTGTTGTAGTTTTATCACGCCCATTTGTGATTTTGCGAATTCAAGTGTTGGAGTTCTTGGGCCTTTTGGCCAAATCTTATTCTTAGGTAAATGATCAAATTTAGTTTGCTTTTTTGAAGGATTAAAGTTGACTCCACAAAAGCTACACTTTAAAAAGTAAGCTTGGAGGGCTTATTGAGCTTTGAGCCAAGCTTGAGTTTAATCAATGAAAATTCAGTGCTCTATGCCTGGTACCTTCTTCTTCTTTTTCTTTTTTTCTTTTTTTTTTTTTTTCAATTCTAAAACAAATGGATTAAAGTTTTGAGAGTTCTTAGATTCAGACACTCAGCCATGATTCTCAAAGCATATTGCTTATACTTCATGTATTTGGATGGCTTGGGGCACTTTCTTTGTGCAAAATGATGAGTTCTACTTATGATTTTATTGCACTTACTTGTTCTGAACATTTCCAGCGGTTCCACAGTCACAGTTTTCAGTCTAAAAGCTTCTAAGTTGTTAAGAGCAGAGAAACAAAATGGCAGTTACTTACGACTGGAAATATGGCACAAGCAAGCACTTCTATTACCCAAGAAGATGCCCTAGAGTGGGTCAAAAGGACAAGAGAAGAATGCTCCATGTTGTTTTTATCGTGTTGGGGATTTTAGACAGGACAATAAAAGTACATTTTCTTCAATATAACATGACCTGCTTGGCGGTCTTGTAATTTGTTATTCTTCTCAACAGTGATGATGTTTTGGTCAGAAACTCTAATGGTGGCTGCAGATTCTACACTGAATGCTTGGGGATGAAGCTGTTTGGCGTGACATACCTGAGGAGAGATACACAAATGCCTTTCTTGGATATGGCCCAGAAGATTCTCACTTTGTTATAGAACTCACATACAGTAAACCAGCTGAAAACTTCTTAATTTGTTTACAATTTTCTATAATATGGAACTTTTTATGAACCCTCTGTAGTCAATAGCGTTGTACTCTGTCTTGCTTGTGAGCTTAGTGTAAACATCTGCTGGTTAAAGTGACATACTGATTTGTTCTGTGTTATGTTTGCTTCCAGATTACGGAGTTGACAATTATGATATTGGAACTGGTTTTGGTCATTTTGGTATTGCAGTTGAAGATGTAGAGTTTCTGTTGAAATTTTTTTGTGCTGTACGTATTCTTTAACTGTAGTTTTAAATACAATGCAATGCATACTTGTTTTATGTAATCGATACTCTAGCTCCTTATCTCTATTTTCAGTCACATATGTTAAACATACCTCCCACAATGTCAAATATATGTATTGCTTGATGATGGAATGCGTTTTAAAAGCTCTTCTGCTTCTGTGACTAACAGTGTGGTCATAGAGGTATGATACTGGGTTTATCATTAATAATTTCGCCTTTGTCATTTTATTTCAAGATCTCCTGTTTTTTTTTTTAAATTTTCCTGGACCCAATTATCTTTTATATTTGTGCATTTCCTTTTCTACATTCACATCACATGGATTGATTTAAATACTGGAAAAAATCTTTTGTCTTTGCTATCATGGCTATTTCTTATTGACATTTGGCATAACACTTGTGTTATATGACACTTCTTCTGCCCTCCCACTTAAAATTCATGAATGCTTGACAAGCAATGCTGCAAGAATATTGGATAGTGAATGTTCTTTTGCAAATAATGTGTTCTCTACCATTATTTATGAAGACCCATCAGATTATGTTTGGAAGCACTCATAGTGATGTTGATATGAATAGGTTGCCAAAAGCAATTATGGATCTCCTGCAAAAGGCTAAAGAATTGGAAAAAGTTACCAGGGAACCTTCCTGGTCACCTGTCCAAAAGGTAGCAGCACAGTAATTACGTTCATTGAAAGATCCTGATGGTTATAAGTTTGAACTTCTTGAGAGGGGCTACACACACCTGGGCCGCTCTGCCAAGTGATAGCCGAGTTGGTGATCTTGATGCGTTCCATAGAATTTTTATGAGAAGGTAGGAGTTGTTCCTAGAAATTGAGAGAGTGTTAAATTTTAGATTGCTTAACATAGTCTTCAGTCCTTGTTTCCATAGCTTTCATAAATTGTTTGTAATAATTGCTTGTTAGTTCTTTACTTTTGGCTACTGGTTTTTAGTTCTGCTGTATAAAAGTTCTGGATTTACACTTCTCTTCTTCTGTTTAGAGGCGTTTTGGCATGGAGCTTCTGTCGGAAGCTTGAGATAACCCTATGTGAGTACAAGGTAATTTGAAAATTTCTCCATTGAACAATGAAATTTCATATCTATGTGACATGGACTGAGGTATTTGTAGCCGACCGGGCATGGTAAGTGGTGATAGGAGAACTGAAAATTTTGTTAGCAAACAAAGTTGGGCACTGCTTAGGAAAATAGTATTCAACTAAATTTCTTGATAGCTAGTAAGTGTTGATGCTATCATTACATGGTACTAGCTTATCTCCGATTAGTTGCTGCTGTTGTTGGCCTCGGGCCTGGTGGGAGTAAACACTTTTTCTTCTGGCATCGTATATGTCTTTAATGGCAGGCGTTCTGAGGGATTTCTTTATAAGAATTCAGACAGGAGGTTCACCGATTAGGTGAAAGAGTCCTTTTGATGAACTTCTCCTTGTAAGCCTGCTCTCAATGAAACAAAGTTCCCCCTGTTGACATGTGTTGAGTTGCTGTAGAGCATTAATATGTTTCACACTCCAACTGTGCCTTTAACTACTGACTGTTGCTTAGCCTTGAGTTGTACTGGCTGTGATTCTGAAACTAAGCTGCTAGCCCAGCCCTGCTACAAGAAGAGAAGTCATGCTGATTCTGTCTTTTTTCTCTCCCCTCGTTGCTATCAAGAGCTTGTTGAAATACATCACTTCATATGTGCATATTTGTACATATGGATCACGTCAATATAAAAAAATGTCGAGAATCTCAAATGGGAATACCTTGAATTGCCTTAAATTACTATCAGGTCTTAACCCTCTTTCTTAATTTGGGGTCCAGTTAGTTGTTGTTGCCTGCTAGGGTTTTAATACTCATTTTACCTAGCCATTATATCCATTTTCTTTCTTTAAAGTTAGCACTGGGTGGGTGGAGGTCCGTGTGGATATTATATTACCTATATTCCAAGTTCTCTCGGCTATTGTACATATGAAAAAAAAGAAAAATAGAGAGTTCTTTTTGGGATATTATTGGCTTTTTCAATCAACTTCTTTTTAGTTGCAGAAAGAATAAAAGGATTGCTATATAGGGAATTGAAGTGCTTAGCATATTTCTTGCAAATTTCTTGATGAATATTATGTGTGACCAAAAATTTTTGAAGGTAGTGGCTACGATATCAACGTGACAGATTAATAATTGACATTTTCTGCCCGACAAATTTTTTTTACAACTTATATTGTCGATTCCTGACTTGAGTTTATGGTTCAAAAGTTCAACTATTTACTGCAAACCACCGAAGGTTGCATATTATTTTTCTGATTGTTCATTGTTTTCTTCCAAGTTCTTTATTTTTTTCTATATTTTTATTGTTAGGAATTAGTTTCATGATGAATAAGTTATATGATATTGCGATTAGAATTTCTAGTTTGCCTGCCTTATGTATATGTGACTGTACAGTACACATGGTGTTTCCTAGTATGGTGAGTTCTACATATATACATGACATTTGTTGTGTGTTTCCCGTAGAATTGAAACTATGAAAATTCATCAGGTGATACATAACGGCAAATCATCGAGGTTAGTTTGCTGATTAGACATCATACACTATACACGTGCCTCGAAATTATCAGAAAGAAGAAAACTTTATAAAAATGGAAGATAACAAGAGCATGATGGATACAAAAACAAGTAAATACGATTAAAATGCATTTAATAACATTGTACAAGAAGTCAATGCTTATTATACTACACTAGTTTATCATGATTGTTGGATAACTAATATAAAGATAAGCATGCCAAACTACATGCTTGGACATTCAACATTACTACAGCTGCCTGTTTGTACATAATCAACCTCAAAAAAATAAAAATTAGCCACAGTTTTTTTTTTTTTTTGTTGAAAGAAAAATATTTAAATGTCTTGAACACTCAAAAATTTTCTAAGGTATGGCTTCAATTAGTGATTTTGTTGCCTGTTTGGTAGCATAATTTCCAACAAATCTGTTTTGGCTTAAAATAAGCCATTTGGAGTCATTTGGTTGAGCTTATGAGAGATAAATTATAGCTTAAATTAATTGATTTTGAGCTAAAGTTGTAAGTTAGATCTGAGGTGGTTTTTTTTTTCTTCTAGCTTATGTGCAGTTGGTTGTGGAAGAAGCAATATTTAAAATGCCCTCAAAACTTCAAAAATTGCAAAATACTGATATGTAAGCTTGACAATCAAACATTGCTCCACATCAAAGCGTGAAGCGATTCTGAGTGACGATTTCGACTAAGTTCGGTACATTCTCTCTCTATCTCCTCGGTCTCTCTCTGCAATGCCTCGTAAATTAGATCTCATCCCCCATTGCTATTATTGGTAGTGCGAAGATCTCGAACTGAGCCATACATTATGTATTTGTGCCTCTGGGCCTAGGGTTTTAGTGTTATTTTAATAAAATAATAATAATAATAATAATTAACATTTTAGCCATTAATGAAATAAATAGGAGGATAAATTGATGCCTAGTGTAATTTTAATATTAATTAATGCTAATTAAGCCATTAATAATTGACACTAATTAATTTATAATGAAAAAATGAAATAATTTTACATACTAATTGATACTATTAATGAAAATAATAATTTTTGTAATACTAATTATATTAATTTTTTATTAATGAAATAGTTTTTTTAAATTAAAATTGAAAAAAATAGCGAGAATAATACATTTTTATATCATATAAGGGCAAAGACAATTTATGCAACCGAAAGAATTATTTTTACAACTTATCAACCAAACACTACTCTGTTGCTTAAATCCATAATCCCATAGTTGCACCATATAGGTTAACAACTTATACTCTGCTTTGTAATCCATAATCCCATAGTTACTGCAACCCGAGGTTGACAATTTATGTTCCGCGACTATAAATTATATTTGTTAAGTTATAATCTATAATCAATTTTCTAACTCTACCATGAGGGCCTTGATACTTATAATATGATTGAGAGCTAGAGTAGTTTTTGTGTGTGTTATG
>JANUSC010000786.1:0-37624 GCA_025200525.1 Camellia lanceoleosa
AGAAAAAAAGCGAGAACATGGATCCACAAATAATAGGAGATATCTCAGCAGAAGATCAATTAGTTTGTTATTTTCAAAAAGCTGTTTTTTATAAATGAGTTAGAAGAACCATTTTTTCTTGGAAGCTTACCATAAACTTACTATTTTATGTTCTCATTTTTTACACGGTTTCTGTTAGGAATAGTCTTGTGAACACACACACCCACGAAAAAAACAAACATGAGTCCTCAAAATTTTCACAACTTTTAGAAAAAGTGTTTGAAGAGCATTTTGGAAACCACTTCTTAATTACATGATGTGTCGCTTTTGAGATCTTTTAAAAGCGGTTGGACTGACGGTTTGCATTTTGAAAACCTCTGACACAAAATTTGGGATAAACACAGTAGCATCATTTTGAAAGAAAAAACCATCTTTTTCAATAGAAAAAAACACAAAAAACAAAAATCGGGGACTGACCAAAGATTTAATCCATGAAAAGCGCTCATAAAGTCAGCCGAAGCTGGGGCGGGTCAAATATCATACAACTAAAAAAAAAAAAATTAGTTGAGAACACGAATCCAGCCTTTAGTGCGACCATGAACTTACGTTGAATGAATGCCATCTCACCGCCTCTACTTTCATGTTGCCCTTTTGAGTTTATAGTCCTTTTTGTTGGAGTAATTACTCCTCTCGACCTTTGATGTTTCAAACTTCACCTCATCCTTACATTATTCTTTGCGCCATTGAGTCTTTCCTATTTGATACGGTGTTCTTATGGTTTTCCATGCCTTTGCGATAATCTTGAGAAGTCACAGATCATTGTCGATAAGTTTTAAAGAACCCTTTATGTTGTCTCGAAGAAAGAGGCTCTTTGTGCGAGGAAGCGGACCCATCAAGACCCAAATCAATTTACGCTGATAACGTTCGGTGGCCAAATCCATCAGCGATGCATTGTTAGAAACATATGCTTAGGCTGTGTAAACCGACAGAAACTACACTTAGATATGTAAACCACGAAACACGAAACAAATTAAAACCACGAAACACAAAAACTCCATTTTTTTTTCCTTTTGATCTTCTTTTCTCTTGAAAATCTTCACAGAGATGCAGGGTGAGTCTAGACCCATGAGTCTTCTTGGTACTATCTAGGGTCTGACTTGGGTTTTGGGGAAATTCTTTTTGGGTTTTTGAGAGGTGGTGGTGGTGGTAGGGATGTCGGTGGTGGGGTCAAGGATGGTTGGGTTGGGATCTTCCTTAGATGTAGAGGAGGCGGCCCGAAGGATCTTGAGAGCTTACTTGAACTTCGGTCGTGACTTGTGCCCATGTTTGAGAATGAGGAGAGAGAGAGAGAGAAACAGAGAGAGGCTGGTATGTGGAATGGCGACAAAAAACGAAACTATAAAGGCTTGGTTTGGTACAATATAGGGAGGTGATCAAGTGGAGTCATTTACCAATTTGAATATACTTTCCATAATTTGAATGTAATTTCCATTCTTATTTTAAGATTTATATGTTAAAATATATTTATAAAAATTAAGGTGATTAGATATTAATTGTTATATATTTGAATTAAATTTATATTATAAAAATAGATAATTATTTTTAAAATTATATTTATGCCTATTTTTTGAAACAAATATGTTTTAAATATATAGCTATTGATATTCAATTATCTTAATTTCTTATATGAATATTTTTAATTAAAAAGTTTTAAAATGAGCTGTTCAAATCATCGAATGGTCCCGATTCTAAAATAGACCTACTAAATCCAAGCGCTCTCTTAAATTAAATAACAACTTAAAAGAAAAAAAAGCCAAATCCTTTTTGATGCCATGACATGGCTTATGTGTTAATTATATGTACACCCAAAAAAATAAAAAATAAAAAATTATTGATAAAACATGTTGAGTTATTTTTTTTAGGTAGTTAAATAAATGGATAAATTATAAATACACATCCGAAATTTGTTTAAAATATGAATTATTTCATGTGATTTTAAAAATTATATCATGTCCCTTGAGGTTTTTTACTTCATAATAAATGGTCATTTTACCAATAAATCGTTTAGTCACAGCTATTATTGATGTCAACAGTATATTTCAATAAATAATTCAACCAATTTATTATTATATGGTAGAGCATTTAGAAATTTTATTTTTTACAATGATTATTTCTTACTCATTAAGTTTTTAAAATTTATTTAATTATTTCCCTTTCAAAAATCAATATGATTTTTTTTTTAAAATTCATATATTTTTATTCTAAAATAGTGAAATATTATAACTATGTCATTTTTTTTTTTTTATAACAAAGCATAATTTTAATTATTAATTGTTAATACAACAATTTTAATTTATCCATACTATATGTTATAATAAAGGAATATTTGAAACAAAACACTTAGAAAAATGGCTAGTTGTAGACACCCCATTTTTGACCGACCTTAAGACTCGACCGTCATCAATTGGCTGGTGATTGCGCATCTTTGTGCTCGTTACGAGGTTATGGAGTCTGGTGAGAGCTTTGCCTCCGGACCTCGGGACTACTTTGTCTTTGCCTCGGTTTCTGAATCGGAGTCTTGTTTTCTCTTCGAAGGAAGGAGAGGTCGTAGACCATCTCTCAGTGGCCGGAGGCTACTTTTCGTGGTCGTAGGCCACTTTTTCCGTTGAGACGATTTCGAGTTTTGATTTTGAAATCGTCGTCGCCTCGGTTGAGGATAAAGCTGCTTTCTCGTTTGTACGGTTTTGGCACACACCTTGTTTCCTCGTCTAGAGGGACAACGTGGCAGGAGACCACCGTTTGTGATGCATACGCCACTTTTGTTTGCGACCTTTTTTTGAGTTTTGATTCGCGTTTGACCCTGAACCCTCGTTTGCATCCGTCTTGGTTAATTTTTGGCATGGACTTTGATTTTCATTGTTTGGGAGGTGGTACAAGGGTGGAGACCACCTTTTCTCCTTGGAGACCACTTTCTCCCTTGGCCGATTTCCTTGTCGAAACTAGTCTCCTTGGTCTTTGAGCCACATTCTTGGTCTCATACCACCACTAGCTTGCATTCAATGTGGAGACCATCCGATAAAATGGGGTGCCGACCACCTTTCTTTGAGTTGAACCTTTTGGAACTGGTCGGCCTACCGAGGGACCACTGAGGCCCCAGACTGCCTGCCTTTCAAGTTTTTTGTCTCTGTGGTGTTAGTTGTTGCAGTGTGCATGGAAGGCCTGGCTGGATCCTCTCTGCGATGTATGGAGGATCTTCAACACTGGTTTTAGCTTCTTTGAGAAGCTTTGGTCCCTTTTGTCTAGAAAGGAGGGCCTCTCCCTCCTTTGTGAGGGTTCAGAAGTTTGTTAAAGGCATACAATATATCTCCTCTATCTCTCTATTTTGGCTCAAAAGTGTATTGTTCTTTCACCTTTGCACAACCTCATAGCCTAACCCTTCCACCATTGCTTGGAGCTTCTTGGAGGCCATTTTCAAAGGTTAAGGAGTTGGGTTTTGGGTCGAGGATTCTTTGTCTTTGTCTAGCTGAGCTTCAAGGGTAACACACTTTCCTTCTTTTAAGCTTTATTTTGATCCATCTCTTAGCCTTATTTGCTTGCATATTTGAGCTTTGTTTTCAACCAAAAATTCTTGTTTTGAGGTCCTTTTGATGTTTGTTTAAGGTCATTTTGTTGTTGGGGTCATCTATCCTTGCATGCTTCATTTGCCTTGTTTTGTGCCATGCCATAGGGCCTTTGAGCTAGTCCTTGCTTGGCCTTTTAGTACTTTGAAATTAGTGGATTTTTAGTGGTTGGCATGTGGTTTTGAGGTCCCTGCATCGAGAGGGTGACCCTCTCTCTTTTGATCTTGTTTGCTTGCATTTTGGCCTTATAAAGGCCTTCATTTGCACACCTCAAGCCTTGTTTCAGGCCCTTTTCGGTGACTTTTAGGGCCTGCCTAGGCTCTATCCACAGATTAGTTTTGTCACCTTGGATGTGTCTCTTGCATGTGTGAATAACCTCTCTTATAGCCTATCAAAGGGCATGACATTCTTGCATGCATTGATCATGTTTAGTGCGTTTTGGGGCTTTATTTGGCATGTCATGTCTCGACTTTTCTTTGGTTTAGTGGCCTCTTGAATGCTTCATATGCTTGTAGTGTAATCCATGTTCCTTTGGCTCACATTGCATGTTGTTTTGGCCCTTGATTCTAGCATATTTTGTCACGCCCTCAAAATAAACCCATAATATCATACAATCACAATAAAAAGGGATCTCATATTATAATCATCAGTATTCTTACAAAAAGTATTATATGTTGGCGACAAAAGTAAATGCCCTATAGGCAACTTTCCAAGTCAACACTTGATTCTAAAGAAAGAGAGTACTAACTCTACACAAAAGAAGCCCTTGGCGATATACATGTAATACAACAACAATAACCAAAAAAAAAAAAAAAGTGTCTTTAACTCACAATAATCCATGCTAAGATCTTGGAAGCTGGCATAGTACACGAACACGAAAATGATGTCATATAGGGTGAGCCTGACCTAGTAGAAATATAATAAACCAACTATAAACAATGACTAAAATAATAGCATTAGATAGATGGTCACACTTATATTCAACATGTCATATTACGGTTTCATGACAGTCATGTCCATGTTACAATTCATTTTCCATTTCTTATTCAACTCTAAGTTTGAAAACAAGGCTCGAACTTGGCCAAACAATTTAATGAGATTATAACTCATCACTAAAATACTTTTGAAATTCGCAGTAGATACCGTTCTGGTGTTGTATCAATAACACATAAAATCACTTCCATACTTCACAAATGATACACATTGTAGTCTTTGTGTCAATAAAACAAAACACTTCCATACTTCACAAATGATACACATTTTGGTCTTGTGTATCAATATATCATAGAAACAGTTCTATACTTCACAAATGATACACATTTTGGTGTTGTATCAATGAAACAATTTCCGGTTTAGGGTTCATCTCCCATCTTCCCTAAACCGTGGAGTACATCCCCGTCTCCTTCTACACAAAACAATGTATATAAGCAATTATCATGTACAAGTTCAATCAATCAATACAAGATTTGATGTAATATACCAACGCTATATTCGATAGCATACTCAATTGAATTAGTTCTGTTTGCCTAATCATCATGCATTGTCTACAACAATCAAGACTATCCTCACCGATAGCCAAAAAAAAGCGATTATTTCTAAGCAGAAAATAAAATATCAACATTTAGTCTAGGTGAGCGATAAATTAATCCAACTATACCCTTTGATCCCATACCTTTCCAATTTGAATATTTCCTATTCAATTTCTCGTTTCCTAAATTAATTATACAAATTAATTTATCATAACATTAGGGCTTGTCTCCATATTCTTAACATCAACCCTAAGGTTCCATTTTCATCAATAATCAACATTAATTCCTTTTCTCAAAGTATTACATACATATGGGTTTATATAAATGAAAACCCCTCTTTTGTAAATTACACAAAAGATCCCAAACTTTTCCAATATTACCCAACAACCAACATATCAAAATGCAAAATTTAAAGACAAAGCTCATAAGATGGTGTAGGACATCCCTACCTTGAAGTTAGAGCTCAGCGGAGATGAAGACCAAAACTTAGCGTGCTCCAAATTCAATAATTTTGATTAAAACAAAAGCCCTCAACACCCTCTATCTTTTTATACAAAGAGGCTAGGCTAGGAACTCACTAGAATGAGATGAAACCTTAGAGAAGGTTTGTAGAGAGAGAGAGAGCTCAGATCTGGGGTTTGTATAAAGAAGAGAATGAAAAAGTGAAGTGTAATCCGATTCTTTGTCTCTTGATATACATATGATCACGCTCGGCGTAGAATAGGGCGGCAGGCGTCAAGCACTAAAATCTGAACTAGCTTCGGCGCAAGAAGACCGCTCGGTGCTAAGACACTGAGAATAAAATACATCCGCTCGGTAAAAGGAAAAGATGCTCGAGCATTGATTTCTCCTTCGGTGCTTTTACGGAAAATGAACTACACCTTTCGAGTGCCAAGATACCGCTCGGTAGCGACGCGTCGGCGTAAGAAATCGCTCGAGCATAAACTACACACTGCAAAGTTTTTGCGAGGCGAAAATCTTGAGAGGGTGTAAACCCGCTCGAGCACAATAATACCGCTCGGCGGATCACAGTGGGCAACAATATTTGAGACTTAGGCCCAACCAACCCTAACACACACAATACATCCTAAAACTCAAACACACGGAATTAAGAATAACAACAAGATATACAACCACCAACTCCCACGGAACCTAAGTCCAAAATACAACAATCAAAGGAAGGAAAGCGGGATCGCTATAACCTCCCCCCTTAAAGAATTTCCTCCCGAAATTAAGTACAAGTTTTTCAAAAACATGTTTTCTCAATTGGCAACATTACTACAATACAAATTCAACAACTTGACTTGTTAGGTCATTCCATCTCTATTCAAGAGGCAAACTTCCATATAATCTCCAACATGCATTATCAACATGCATCTCAAAATATATTCAATACCAACAATACATTTGCATTTAAAATATCATCAACATATACAATGTTAAAATCAACTTCCATTATAAGGCAAGTTCCAAACTATATTTCTATAAACTCAAAACATACACCATGTTTTACAACTTAAGACACAATCAATGCTCTTAAAGTTTATCGATATTACAAAATTTCTAAAACATGATTACACATGAACAAATAAGTGGATATTTCTCATGGACCTCAACTCATGTTCCCAAGTGGCTTCCTCCACTCAGTAATGTTTCCACAAAACCTTCACCAAGGGAATGGTCTTGCCTCAAGACTTGCTCCCTATCTAAGACTTGAACAGGTCTCTCCTCATAGGCATCCTCATCTACCTCCAAGTCGGTACAATCCAACAAGTGCGATGGATCCGGCACCTTAAAACATACTAACATGAAACACGTCATGTACTCAGGATAAGCGTGGCGGCAAGGCCAAGCGATAACCTCCCCAATCCTCTCAAGGATCTCAAAGGACAGATAAACCGAGGGATAAATTCCTCTTCCCCAAACCTCATCAAACCCCGTCTAGGTGATATTTTAAAAACATGATCACCGAGTCTCAAATGCCCAAGGCCTCCTCCTCACAGTCGGCATAACTCTTTTGGCGACTCACGGTGTAACAAGCCTCCTGCGGATAAGCTCAACTTTCTCGTTTACCTCACCAACCGGGCCCAACAAGGTGCATCACCCACTTGGCCCAACAAATCGAGAACCTACGATTAGGTCATACAAGGCCTCAAATGGTGTCATACCGATACTAGGTGGCTGTTGTTGTGGCGAACTCCACCAAGGGCAAGTGCCTCTCCCACGTCCCACTAAAGTCAAGGACACAACCGAAGCATATCCTCAAGGATCTGAATAGTATGCTTTCGGATGCCCGTCGGTTTAAGGATGATAAAAGTGTTAAAGGTCCACTTAGTGCAGGAACCATAAACTCTGCCACAACCTAGCGATAAAGCGAGGATCTCTATCACGGGGCGATTGTCCTTTGGGACCCCGATACAACCTTACTATGTCCCGAATATACAAATCGGCAAGATGATCTACCGAATCTCTCATGCGCATAGGGATAAAGTCGCCAACAGTCATAGGTCTCTGACCACCCAAATAGCATCACTACCCCGAGCCCTCGGAAGACCTACAATGAAGTCCATAGTGACTTGCTCACTTCCACTCGGCAATAGGCAAGGTTGTAACAAACTCGGCAGCCTCGATGTTACGACCTTCACTTGGCGACAAAGTAAGGCACTTGAACATAAGCGCCACATCCTTCTTCATACCCATACCAAAATGGCGACCCAAATTCGATACATCTTAGTGCCTCCGGATGCACCTCAAGGTGTGAATGGTGAAACTCTCGGATACTTCCTCTCGGCAGAACTCAGAGCACAAACAAGCAGTTACGGTATCTCACACTCAGATCGGGATACACCGTCAAACCCTTCTCAACCTTTCCACTGGAGATCTTTTCTCGGAAGGTTTCTATCTCAAGGTCACCTCTCTGTGCCTCTGACACTCGAGTCATAAGTGTAAGCTGCGCAATGACAGAAAACAAGGCCGCAGCCTCAATGGATTCGCCCAGAAGCAAATCAAACTCCCCAAGTGCCCCCAACATCTCCCACTCTCGGATGGCTATACTAGCGACATCACTAATGGATTTCTTGCTAAGGGCATTGGCCACAACATTGGCCTTCCCCAGATGATAATGTAACTCGAAGTCGTAATCCTCAATAAACTCCATCCACCTCCTCTGCCTCAAGTTCCGTCATACGTGTAAGCGAGATATTTTGAACTCTTATGATCAAGAGAACATCTGAATCTCTCACCATAAAGGTAGTGCCTCTAGATTTTCAAGGCAAGATCACGGTTGCTAGCTCTAGGTCATGTGTAGGGGGTAATTTTTTCTCATGTATTTTCAAGCCGGCGTGAGCCATAGGCTACCACTTTCCTCTCTTGCATCAACACACAACCCAAACCCTCTGCGTGAGGCATCACGATGTGATAACCCAAACCTCTCTCTGGAATGATCAACACTGGGGTGGTAGTATGTCTAACTTTTAGATCTTGGAATGACTTTTTGCAAGTCTCACTCCATACAAATTTGACCCCTTTCACGTCAATCTAGTCAGCAATGAAGCTTCTTTGGAAAATCTTTCACAAAGCGGTAATGCCAGCTAATCGACTGCGGATCTCCAAAACACTCTTAGGGTGTGCCCAATCTTACTGCCTTCAATCTTGGATGTATCCACAGACACCCTTCCGAAAGCACATGGCCTAAGAACTTGACTTCCCTAGCAGAACTCACACTTCCCAAACTTGGCATCTGATCTGTGGGTTCTAAGCAACAAGCACCACTCTCAAGTGTTCCTCGTGCTCCTCTTGAGGCAGTGAATAAATCGGGGATGTAGATCTCAGCGACTATAAAAGCGATCTAGGAATTCTCGGAATATCTAGTTCATCAAGTCCATAAAGCTTAGGTGCATTGGTGAGCCCAAATGGCATCACTAGGAACTCATAATGGCCATACCATCTGAAATGCCGTCTTGAGTATCCTCCTCCTGACCCTCAAGCCCGATGATAACTTGATCTCAAGTCTAGCTTAGAGAAACAATGGGAACCCTTCAATTGGTCAAACAAATCATCTATCTGGGGCATAGGGTGCTTATTCTTGGCCAGTAGCCGATTCAACTTCCGTTAATCGATACACAATCTCAAGTCACCATCTTTCTTCTTAGCAAAGAGGGTAGGTGCTCTACAGCGAAACACTAGAGGCGGACAAAACCCTTATCTAGCAACTCCTAGAGCTAAATCTTCAACTCACTCAACTCAGCGATGAGGTTGCCGCATAGAAATCGACCTTGTCAATGCGGGCACTAAATCAATAGAGAACTCTATCTCTCGGTGAGGTGGTAAAGCCGACAAAGGTCCTCGGGAAAAACATCCAAATACTACTTAAACCACTCTCGACAATTCAATTCCGGTCTTATCACATCACTACTCAAAAGGCTAGCGAGAAGACCACTAAGCTAACTCATACCGCGGATCATACACCGTGGCAACACACTACCAACCCGATCCCCGAAA
The DNA here is from genome assembly GCA_025200525.1 of Camellia lanceoleosa. Classification (NCBI taxonomy): domain Eukaryota; kingdom Viridiplantae; phylum Streptophyta; class Magnoliopsida; order Ericales; family Theaceae; genus Camellia; species Camellia lanceoleosa. The sequence goes on from JANUSC010000786.1 coordinate 9,629, forward strand.
TGAAACAATCACTGCTCAAAGGTACATCTTTGTGACCCTCGGTAACAATCAATATGACCGGTATGGCGATAGCGATCCATACCCAAGATAACATCAAAACCCGACATAGGCATAACTACAAAAAGGAAATGGAATTCGTGATCTGCTACCTCTATATCACAACCTCTACACCCATGTTTCAAAATCAATTCACCCCAATAGGTGATACTACACAAATTGGAGATGCTAAGCGTGCCAACTCAACCCCAAAAGCAGATGCAAATCACGGCGATATAAAGAATGAGATACTGTATCAATCAACACATTTGGCAACCGAGTTGCAAAACAAGAAAATTACCTCTCTGGCCAGTGGGTGGTACAATATCCTCGTGGTAACACATACCGTGCCTGTAGGCCACGATCTACTGCTCACCTCTAGGAGCAAAAATGCTTTGCATAAATGGGGCAATGAAGCTCCTGATTGGCCCTCGAGGCCCTAAATTAGTGGCTGGTGAAATCTCTGCCCGGATGCAGATGTGCCACTCGATTGCGGGCAAAACCTCTTGGTGCCCGCGACCCTGTGATAACAAAGGCGGTGGTGGCCTCTGCCTTGACTACAGCCTGGTCGGCCGAAAATAAAAATTTGCTCTCGCCCTCCACCCTTAGCGTGCAAAATTTGGAGACTTGTGTGATTGACCACATTTGTAACAAGTCCGTCTCCTGTTGCCTCTTCGAGGCTTTGCACTCTGCCTTTGGAAAGGTAGATCTGTAAAACCTCCCAGGAGGCTGTTGAGGTGTGAACCCCTCGTCTCCTGTCATCACCCTAACCATCCACGACTCCTCTTGGAGCCTTTATGCCCCTCCTCCTCCTACATCATGATCTCCATATGAGGCTGCGGCATTAACGGGCAGCCCATAGTCTCGGTCATACTCCATCAACTCTCATCTTGAAATTGCTGCGCCTCAACTTCTTCTCGAACTCTATACAGTGGCGTTCCTCGGGCCGCCACAAGTTCAGTGCAAACACAGACAAAGTAATAAATCTTGACACCAAACTCGGCCCTTTGAAGAACTTCGGTGTAAAAAGGCGGCAAAATAGAGTCTCTTAGCTTCTCCTTGATAGTTGGAGATAAGAACTTCTCTGAAAGCATCCACAAAAGCCTCCAAAAGTGCCACCAATCGACCCTTCATGAATTTCCTGCTGTGACCGCATCCCCCTTAAGTTGGAAAGATGCAAGGTCACTTTCAAAGCCTGTCTTTGATGCCTAGCATCTCAAGCGTCTTCATCATTTGTTCCAACCACTCATTACGCCTTAAGTGGCTCCTTCGGATCGCAAACAAACTTCGTCCGGATTAGGCGGAAGAACTCCCTCTTCAAGAAGGAAGGCCTGCATCCACAACTGGGCACGAACTAGATTCTCAATTACGAGAATGCCCATAGATTCCCTCAAAGCATCGGCTATCCCACGGGCTAAAAGCGCCTAGAGCACTGTTGACTTCTTGGCTCCACATTAGCTGGCACCGACTCCCTCTGCATCGCTGGAACCTCATCCGATATGAGGCCTTCACGCCTCCTAGGCCTACCGCCTACCACCTACGTCCTTGTCACGACATACTAATAAAAGGTAACGAAGCGTTAGCACATTCACAAATGTGCGAAGCTATAACACTCGCGTCTAATACATGGACAATTGTAATTCATTCCCGTAAGCACATAATCATATAAGCACTTACAATTTCATTTCCGGATAATGATAGTTCGGCGTTATGTAGACACCCCCATTTTGACCGCTCTTAAGACTTGGGCGTTCTTGATGGTTTACTTGGTAGTAAAAGGTGTGCGGTCAAGGTTCAATTTCTTGACAGGGCAGAGACAAATCTCAACTCCACCCCATTTTGGACCAAAGCTATTTTGAATGGTTTTAGACCTTAAAACCCTCTCTTTCAAAACATTTTTGAAATAAAGTTTACTGCGATGTTAGAGCCTCGCATTTTGTCAAGCGTTGTGCTTTTGGTAAACCGAGCAAGGACAAAGTGGAAATGAATGAAAGAGAGATGAAATCTTTGAAAAAATCTTTCAAAACACCTTGCTTAGGGGTTTGAAGTTGAAGAAAGAGGAGAAGAGGGAGAAACCAAGTTGGAGAAGAAGATAGGCAAGAATTGCTAAGAGAGAAGGCAGTCCTCGCTAAATCAAGCATGTTGTCTATACACTTTGAGTTAAGCTATGAGGCCACCACCATTGGAAAGAAGACTTAGGGGCTTCATTTTTCATTCAAGAATCTCTTAAATCAGAGACCGGAGGGCGGAGATATGATTAGTTGAAGTTGGGCGTCATCCGGTTGGACCGAAACTGCGCAGCCTTCACTAAAACAAGCATAACTTTTTGTACAGTTGGAATTTTGATTCAAGGCTGGTGCCATTGGAAATCTTACTTCCGGGGCTTCAATTCTGACACAAGAATGACCTAAAAAGGAGTTCATATGAAGAAGTTATGCCCGTTTGAAGTTGGACCTGCAGAGCAGATTTTTCCTGCCGACCGACCAAATAGATGGCCGACCGACCAACTTTGCTAGCCGACGACCTTCCGGAGTATTCTCTGGTCGAATGGATGCGGCTATGCGGTGGAATGCCTGAGCTCTGCTCCCCATGCGCGTGTGTGGCTATTTTGCACCCTTTGCACCTTTTGACCCTCTTTTTGCACCCTTTGCTCAAAGCTTCTTGAGAAGCTTTGACCCTATCTTAGCTTCCTCAAAAGCTTGCACCTTTTAACTTCTCTTAGAAGCTTGGTCCCTTTGACCCTTTGTATAGCTTCTTTGAAGCTTTATGCCATTTCCTTGCTCTATAGAAGGAAGCCTCCTCCTTCATTGTTTTGGTTGAGCAAAAATCAGAACTAGGGCATATATATCTAATATATATACATCCTCTCTCTCTATATCTCTCTCTCTCTACATTTGTGTGTTAGAGGGTTCAAAAGGGGCTTGTTCTTGGCCTATTGCACCACACCTCATAGCCATACACCACTACCATTGGACTGAGGTTCTTGGGAGGGTTTATTGAGCTCAAAAAGGCGGTTTTGGCCCTGAATTCTTTGGTCTCGAAATTGGTCTTCAAGGGTAAGTTTCTTCCCCTTTTAGCACTTTCTTGTACCTCATTTTAGCGTGACTTTCTTGCTGGTTTGAGCTTGGTGTATAACATGAAAAAGTTCTCTTTTTTTGTGTTTAAGATACTTCATTAAGACCACTTTGGTGTTTGGGGTTGTTTGACCCCTCTTAGGCCATGTTTGGCCTCATTTTTGTGCTTTTTTGTGAGCTTTGGGACCACCTTGTATTGGCCCTCCCACCACTAAAATCTAGAGCGATTTCAGTGGTGGGGGTGGTGTTTTTGAGGTCCTAAGAAGGAGAGGGCCATCCCCTCTCCTTGTTGTCTTATTTGCTTGTATTTTGGCCTTACAAAGGGGCCTATATTTGCACACCTCTTCATATTAGTTCAGGCATTTTTCAGTGGGTTTTAGGACCCTATAGGCCATTTCGAGCTGGTTTGGCCTTGTTGAATGTCCATCATGTATGTGTGTAACCTCTTGTATAGCCCTCTAAAGGAGCTCATCATTTTTGCATGTGTTGGCTTCATTTCAGTGGTTATTTATGCATATTTTTGCATGTTTATTCACTGATTTTGATGGTTTGGTCAGATTTCATATGCTTCACATACATGCCATACAACTCATGCTTACTAGCCTATGTTGCATGTTGTTTTGGCCAAGCATGCTAGCTTATTTTGGCTACATTTCATACATGTTTAGCATTATTTTGGGCTGCATAGGGACTGTTTGTGGCCGTCTTCATCATTCGAGCATCGCTTTGCATGTTTATAGTGTATTGCATTTCACTAGCTTTAAGCTTAAGTCCTTAACAATGCATTACATTAGTGTTTGCATGCTTTGGAGTCATCTTGAGTCGATTGGCATGCCATTTCAGATCTGGAACATGCACCATTGTATGCCATATTTCCTCCTTGCCATGTTTTGGTAGAGTTGTGTTTTGTGCCTTAAACTTGGTTAAGGCATTGTGCATATATTCCATGTATTTTGTTGCCTCATTTGCATTATCATGGCCCTTTGTTTTGGGCCTAGTATAGGGCTGCCCAAATTAGTTTAAGTCCACTCTTTACATGTTGTTACATGTCTTACACTTTGCATGTCTTGATTGCATCATGTCTTGCATGTCACTAACTTGCATACTTGTTCATTGCTTGCTTGTTTGCATTGCCATCTTTGCATACTTAGCTTCCATGCCTAGGTTGCATAGCATTTTGCATGCATGCCTTGCCTCTTGAAATCAAGTGATAGAGGTTGGGCCTTTATGTGTTTATTTGGTTTGCATCTCATTTGACATAAAGTGCATACTTGGTTTCTTAGGCCATCACGCATTGAAATCTTGCGATTGGTGGTCGAGAATCGAGAACCATGTCCTTGAGTCACAAACATGATAAGGGGTGTGTTGGTGCACACATTTGCTTGAAATGTATTGCCATGCCTTGTTTTGCCCTCTGTTCTTTGTCAAAGCAGTTCTGCGAGAAGACATGGCGATTCGGCTACATATAGTGCCGGCGGACCAACAATTAGTGGCGATGGCTTCACAAATGGCCGATGACCATTCGGGAATGGCGGTGGTGTTCCCACTTGGTTGGTGGTGCTCCACGGTGTCCATGGGTATATCTTGGGGTTGTGCAATTTTCTAGAAGATCGAGGCGGGGAAAACATAGAGCAAACTTGTGCATGGCGTTGGATTTCGAGCAAAGCCGAACATGCTTGCATGCATCCCTCTTCGAGCCATTTCTTTGCTTTAAATAGTTTAATTGATTTGGTAATTACTTAAGGGTTTGTAATAATTAATTAGCTAGGATAGTTAATTATTTATTCGGTTTGTATTATTATTAGGTCCCTCAGTGAGGCGTATTGTAATAAAGTGTGGGTGCGTGTGTGCATGTCTTCCAAGCCCTTCTTTCTCCCTTTACTTACCTTTGATGGTTAGTATTAGGACATATTTAAATTAGCATACCTTATACTTTATGCATCGTGCATCCATTCATTTGTCTTACATGCAGGACTCGGCATCATTCTACTTCATCTGTATTTCAATTCCAAATTGAATACGTGTTAGTTATAGCATTTCACATGTCATCGTAGATTAGCGAGCCTATCTTAGTTGCATTGCATGTGTTGCATTAGCCATCTTAACATGAACTAGGATCATGTATGATTACTAACTAGTTTACGTTTGTACAGTACTAGGTAGCTTTTATGATTTAGCATACGCGTGCGTGTGAGTGTTGCCATAATACCGTGATTGCCATGAGGCTAGTTGCTTATGTGATATAAGCTGGCAGAATACTGTGGATGGAGGTTGAATTACCTAAATTGGAATAATGCATTAAAAGCTGTGAGTTTTAAGCCCACTAGATAGTGGCAAAACCACCTTTTCTAAAAAGCCCACTTGAGGGTGGCAAAATACGTATTTTAGCCTACTTGAGAGTAGCAAACCATTTTAAAAACAAAAATAAAATGTTTTTATTCCAATTTAAGCGATTTGGTCTATACTTGTTTCTTGCATAACATAGTAAATCTAGGCTAATAACTTGGAATAAGAACACATAACGTTTTCAAAATTGGATATCATGATTAGTAGAGGCGGTCTTGGACGGGCGAGAGAGGTGCTCATAGGTGACCTTCCAATCGTACCCAAGTTCGAGCAGGCAACTTTGGTGATAGCGGACCGTGGCCTTTGGCACCGAGTTAGGGTTTCCTAAATTTCCCCATTAAAAAATATTTAGGTGGCGACTCACAGTCTGGCAAAAGCGGATCCATGTTTGGCACTTCTTTCAAAATCTGTTTTTCTCAAAAGCGATTTGCGGTTCAGACTCTTTGGTTGATTTAGAACGTGACTCGTCGAGTCTGAGCGTAGTAAGCCCAATATATGAGCGAGCGGTTCATCCCCGGGGCATTCGGGGGCGTGTTCACGGTTTAAAGTGACTCTGCTTTGAGGAATTGAGAGCTTGACCGAACTTCGTGATATCCTTTTTTAACTACACTTATGTGTTTCTTTGCGTGCATGTGCATTAGTGCGCCTAGGACACCGTGTTAGCCATCTGCTATTCTGAGTGGTTTCTTGGGAGGCTTGACTTTGTCAAAGCATGCCATAAAGTGACGGTTGCGGGCTCTGCCCGATATGGGAACACAAACCCGGTTTTCTGGGGCACCCTTCGACCATTCGACCTAGTGCATATTCGAATCCATAGTGACCATTCCAAACTAGGGCCAGGTTGCTTACGATCATAGGTTGTTTGAAACGGTGCGTGCATAGTGAAACCCTAGCTCGACAAAATAGGGCAGAAACCCTACCTAACATAGGGGTGTATTGGCTCTCATTTACTTGCTATGTGCTTTTAGAAGTGTATCTCTGGGGAATGCATATACAGGTGATGCGGGTATCGACTGCGGGCACGATATCGATATTTTGAGAATCGATTATATCTGCCAGTGTCGATTTAGATTTGGGGCAATGATTTTTGCGGAGCAGTGATTAGTAATAGAATCTGGTCGTTCGGCTTTGCTCGTATGTCCGTTCGATGAAGTTGGTGAGATCTTTGTCTGTTTTCTCTTTTGCTAGGTAGTCTGGAATCATAGCTTGAAGGCTCCTTGTCCCACAGGTACATTGGATTTGTGTTGACAGACTTTGTCGGTCGTGACTTCAGTTCAAAATGTCGGGGCGAAGGCGGTCGAGCCTGAACCACGGTACAACGGCTCTGGATCGATGATCTTTGGCCAGTCGGGTTGAGATTTCCAAGCCTACTCTGGAACCGCAGATATACGGTTGCTCCGGTTAGATCGGGACAATATGTCGAGTCTGGAAGAGATGGTGCGCCAACTCGGGATAGTATGAAAGCCATGCGACAAGATGCTATCGTCAGAAAAATTAGCCAACAACGAGGTTGTGGTCATAGCCCAATAGGCGAGACAATTGCGGTTAGAAGCGACAAAGCCCGAGTATCTACTTCATACCAAGCTCCTCCCCACCAAGAGTCCCAATGCAGGGGAGGCGGCGAATGTTTAGAATGTCGGAGGATCTGAGATATCTCAGCGGTGGCTCCGCCCGATTCTACCTCAACTATCCAAGGCACCCACTCTTATCAATCAGCGAATTCACTTTTAACTCGAGGTGGACCTGACACTAAAGGTGAGTAAATTGGAAAAACTATTCAAGAAGTCTCAAGGAGCTCAATCCATTAGGACATTGAGGCGGGTACACTTGTGCAACTATGGCTGACTGGGATGATTTAGATGCCACAAATCGACCGCTTTGATGGATCTGGTGATCCCATGAAGTGCGCTTCTTGTTGTTTTCAGATATTCTAAGGTTGATGGGCCTCACGGACTACAAAAACTTTCTTTATTCGGCGAGACCCTATAATTTACATGACCATCTGGTATGCAAAATTGGAAGATGATGTTAAGAGGAATTGGGAGGAGATGGCGAGGCCTTCGTTGCGCGATACTCTATAACTGCAAATTGAGATTACAACTTTGTGATCTCGAGGCGACTAAGCGAGGAGCCAAAGGAGAGTTTCTCCAATTTTGTAACTTCGGTGGAGGGCCAAGGCCTCAATGATGACCATTAGGCAGGTGACAAAGATCAAATCACGGATGGTTGTCGCAACCTCCAACTAACTTATCACGAAGATGATCGTTCTCCTTCCCTACCTTTTCGAGATCTACATGAGATGGGGAGTCTGATTGAGGATGTCTTGAGCGGGGCACGATTGACAATGTGAAGCGACCCGAGGGCATTCAACGTAGTTGAATCGACCACGATGGTGATCACGATTGCAAGATCTTCCAAGTGGAGCGCGGTTGCCACCACCACACCAAGCGACCACCTCCTTTGTTGGTGCATCCACTTCAAACCCCGAACCGGACTATCTGCCACGAGGCAAGAGGGTTTTCACCCCACTCTTATGCCTTTGTCTAAAGCTCTAGGGGTCCTACTCGAGAAAGGACATCTGGCTTTTGGAACAGCAGCCTCTACCCGATCCTCTCACCACTGCAAAACATGACCCGGCTAAATCTTGTGCTTTCCATCAACAAACGGTCATGACTTACCGATTGTGTCCGTCTCCGCCACGAGATACAAAATCTGATTGACAACAAGGTCTTCGTTGCACGGCTCGGTAAGTCTATCATCATGGATCGGTGAATTTGGGGATAATCTGAAGTATGTGATCGAGGATGAACCACTGCGGCGACTCAGTTTACTCGAGATGTGGCGTTTAGCGCGCCTTTGTTTTGGCGTTTGCGAATGCTAATTTTGTACTTTCTGACTTGGGTATTGGGTCAGTCTTTTCATTTTGTATTGAGTCAGTCTTTTCATACTCAGTCAGTCGGGTTTGTCTTGTTGTATCGAGTCAGTCATGTTGTACAAAGGTCGGGTGATTCTGGGGGTGTTACCTTGGGCATCACCATTTTGTTTTTCATTTGTCTTTCCGTTTTGTTTTGAGTGCATTTTACCGAGGCGGTTGTTATATGATTTTGAATGGAACAGCAGTGATTTTCACACTCTTGTGTTTGCTTCTGCCGTGTGCCAGTTGTGCCATAAATTCTAAATGAGATGGCAGTATTTGACTAAGAACTCTGTCTTTTTTGTGCCTTGAAGTCATTGCATTGACCTAAGTTTTTCAAAACTTTTTCAAACAACTTGTGAAAGCGAAAGGAAGAATTCCTCGGGATTTGCAAAATTTGATCAAGCGAGAAAGAGGCATACTAAGCCCATAATGAATGAAATCATGCTTGTTAATGTAGTCTTGAGAAGGACCTAGCTTTGATCCAGTTGGTTCTACTTGTCTTTGTGGCGATTTGTCGCTTTCTTAAAAACTTTCAAAAAATGTTTTGCGCGGTCCTGCGAAGACCTGTGTGGAATCGCTCTTGAGATTGTGCAGCCTAGGATCGTTCTCAGCCTCGAGACTCGACCCCTTACTTTCAAACCTTGAACTTAGATTCAGAATGTTCAGAGGTCAATCATGATGTGAGGCCTGTGTGGCCCAATCTGAAGCAACCCTCGAATAAGAGGCAAGAAAGTCAGATCAAGAAGATCAGATGTCACCAAAAGAAGCTTGTAAAGCTAGATCAGAAGCACCCCTAGAACTAGGGGCAAAGAATTTCAAATGTGCTCAAAGAGCCGAAGATGGATCATTCCACGAATCAAAGAAAGTCGCCAAGAATGCCAAGTCGAGAAGGAAGGCGGAAGAAAGTATTTTGAAGAACAGAGTTCCTATCCACAACACTAGGGGCAATTCGGCCCTTCCATTGGATGGACTTCTACATCATCGATAGCAGACCATTCTCCTAGATTGAGATGACTTCGGATTTCAAAACCATTTGACATGGACAAAGCTACACTTTTACCCTTGAGGAATTCATTTGGGCGAAAACCGGAAGAGACAACCCAGGGCAAAAGTTAGAGTAAGAAAAAGAAGAAAAAGAAAAAAAAAGAAAAATGCAAAGAATGAAAAAAAAGAAAAGAAGAAAATGAATGAAGAAAATGAAAAGAAAAGAAATGAAAAAAATTGAAAAGAAAAGAAGAACAAAGCTACTTAAGGTTGAAAACCATAGCAGGCGTGGCAAAAGTTAGAGCCTAAAAGGAGGTTAAATACCAAGTGTGCCTTAACCCCCAAACTCGTGAGCTTGATTCCCATCTTTGGGATACGTAGGCAACTTCATTCTGAAGTCCAGCCGTAAAACATTTCAAATTCGACTGTGTCCATGTAATGGTTTTGACCGTCCTTGCCTTCTCTGTATCCGAGAGTTTGGTCGCAATCATCGCTCTGAGGACTTACTACAATGCGCTGCGGTGCCATTTAAACAAGGGGCAACTTTCCGTTGCCATTCAATGCGCTGCGGTGCCGTCCAAACAAGGGGTAACATTCCATTGCCATGAAGTGCCCTTCAGACAAGGGGCAATTTTCAATTGCTATGGGTCCGAGGTTGTGCATCTCAAGAGTTGGTTCCGTGCTTGTTGAGCATTGGCCGTTTGCAAAATAGTTTTTGAGAATTTTTACTGAGGTTGACTATTCTCTTGAAAATTATTCCATTTTTTCAAAAAACTGGACCATTTCTTGGACCCAAAAAGGGAAAATTTTTAGTGCTCATAGCCTGACTTGCATGATTTTAAATCAAAAGTTGAACAAGCATGTTAATCTAACTTTCATGTTGGTCAAAATTGTTTTAAAACCAAAACAAAAAAAATGGTCCAAATGATGAACTAGGGGTACAGTTGAGTCAGGTGTTCTGTCTTTCCCCTATCGTCAACTACTCGCCAAGAAGGGCACTCTACCTGCCAAGAAGGGCACAACTGAAATTAACAAAAAGGGCTCTCACCCTCCAAGCAACGCGGTATCAAGCCAAGTGTGAAGCACGAACTGGAATGGGACAGGATATTCCACTCCCTTATCTGGACAAATTTGATCACATCCGAACTCCCAGTGAGCATAGATCAGCCGATGTCATTCTGATTTGCTACACCCAATTGTAGCGACCCCTCTTTGTAGGAGAGTTCACTATTGTGGCGAAGAAAGAACAATCTAAGCGGAATGCTAGGGGCAAGAGCCCACAACTTTACGTTTATCCATCAACCACCCGGGGAAGGATTGAAAATGAGAGATTGAAGAATAGAGATGTCTTGTTGAGAGAAAAAGCGAGAAAAGGGTTTTGAGAGAAAAAGCCGGAAGCTTGAGGGCGAGTGATGTGAGAATCACAAATGAGGCGGTGGGAAATAATACACAGTGAAAGCAGGCTCCCTGTCTTGCATTTGAGTCTTTTCGTTGCATTTTGTTTGTCTCGATCCTTGTTTTGAGTCGTTTCAAGTGTCAATAGATGTGTTTAGGTTGTTTACCTTTATTTTCCATTGTCGTGTAGTCTTTCTTTGTGTTTAGTTGTAGGCTCAATACCCGTTAGAACTCATTTTCTCAATTTCAAAATTGATTTGTTGTGTGCTTTCAGTCTTTGTGCCATTCTCCACATTTGTGCAAAAAAATTTGTTCTTTCAGCTGAGTTCACCCCGACAAGTGTGACAGTAAAACAAGGACCTATCTGAAGCTATGTGGGTTCGAATTTGCAAAGCAAAAGAAAGAGGAAAAATCCAAGCATCTGAGTGTGTTTCACCTTGATTGGATTACGAGATTGTATTAGGATGTACCTCTTGAGACCTTGTCGGTGTTAGAAGAATGGCGTGCCTCTATTCCAAGTGTAACTTTGCTTCAAGTCGAATGGCAATTAAAGCGGCAGATGTTATCTCTCTCTAATATGAATAGGGTGTGCCGTTTTGAAGTGAATATATTGTGACCCCTCAGAGGTAAATCGGAGGTTATATCTAATTGGTCTTGTTAAGGCATATTCCTTACTTTCGGCATTTTGTTTCAAATATCGTTATCAAGACATTCAATTGCATTGTTATACCCACTTCACTAGCATTGTTATGCTCATTCGTTACATTGAGTATGCACATCTTTCTAACATTATTCGCTCACTACTTGCATTGTTATACCTTGTCACTTGTAATTGTCATTCTTTCTCCTCGCCGCGTCGTGAGGTTGAACCTCCTCTGGTTTAGAGCATTTGGGATACGTTCCAATGCTTATACCTTTCTGAAACACCGGGATACGTCCCTATGTTTCTCTTTCCTTGCGGAACACTGGGATACGTCCCTATGTTTCTCTTTCCTTGCGGAACACCGGGATACGTCCCCATGTTTCTCTTTCCTTGCGGAACATCGAGATGCATCCCTAATTTCTAGGATACGTCCCTAATCTTTGGGATACGTCCCTAAACATTGGGATACGTCCCTAAACACTTGGATACATCCCTAAACATCGGGATACGTCCCTAATTTCTGGGATACGTTCCTAATCTCTGGGATACGTCCCTAAACGTCGGGATACATTCCTAATTTCTGGGATACATCCCTAATCTTTGGGATACGTCCTTAAACAGGATCGTCCTAAACATGGAGGATCGTCCTAATTTTAGGATCGTCCTAATCTTTGGGATCGTCCTAAACCTGGATCGTCCTAATTTGCAGGATCGTCCTAATCTTTGGGATATGTCCTAAACAAGGGATCGTCCCCAACCAGGGATCGTCCTATGTTTCTCCTCTTAGGTTAAGAGCATTGAATACGTTCAATGTTTTATACCTTTCCTAAACAAGGAATCGTCCCTATGTTTCTCTTGCCTTTCGGCTGCAGGGATCGTCCCTATGTGTCCCCTTCCTTTCTAACCTTTGGGATACAACCCTAACCTTTGGGATACGTCCTTAACCTCACGGGATCGTCCTAATCTCGGGATCGTCCTATGTTTCTCTCTCCTTGGTTAGAAGTATTTGGAATCGTTCCAATGCTTATATCTTTGAAACAGGGATCGTCCTAATCCTACGGGATCGTCCTCCGTTTCTTTTTCTTTTTGAAACTCTTTGGATCGTCCCTCGTTTCTCTTCCTTTTGAAACTCTTTGGGATCGTCCCTCGTTTCTTTTTCTTTTGAAACAGGATCGTCCATCGTTTCTCTTCCTTCCAAAACTCTTGGGATCGTCCCTACGTTTCTATTTCTTTTCAAAACAGGATCGTCCCTATGTTTCTCTTTCCTTCTAACCAGGATCGTCCTATGTTTCTTTGCATGATCATAACTTATGTTCGGCTTCTTGCATTGTCAGTTGCATTTTGCCCCTGCCTGCGGGCACATCTCTTTGATTATATTGCCTGTTTGTCCAAGTCTTCAGTCTTGTCAAAAATTGGTCATCTCTGGGCTTTGACACTCACTCCCGTCATTGTTATGACTTACGAGTTCTGTCAAAGAGGGGCAACTGTAGACACCTCATTTTTGACCGCCCTTAAGACTTGGGCGTTACTGATGGTTTACTTGGTGGTAAAAGGTGTGCAGGGCAAATGTTCAATTTCTTCGGCAAGGAGAGAGACAAATCTCAACTTCACACCCCATTTTGGACCAAAGCTATTTTGAATGGTTTTTAGACCTTAAAACCCTCTCTTTCAAAACATTTTTGAAATAAAGTTTCTGCGATGTTCCGAGGCTTGCATTTTGTCAAACGTTGTGCTTTTTGGTAAACCGAGCAAGGACAAAGTGAAAAGGAATGAAAGACAGATGAAATCTTTGAAAAATCTTTCAAAACACCTTGCTTAGGGGTTTGAAGTTGAAGAAAAGAGGAGAAGAGGGGAGAAACCAAGTTGGAGAAGAAGATAGGCAAGAATTGCTAAGAGAGGGACGAGCAGTCCTCGCTAAATCAAGCATATTTGTCTATACACTTTGAGTTAAGCTATGAGGCCACCACCGTTGGAAACAAGACTTCCGGGGCTTCATTTTTCATTCAAGAATCTCTTAAATCCGACACCGGAGGGCGGAGATATGATTGGTTGAAGTTGGGCATCATCCCGGTCGGACCGAAACTGAGCAGCCTTCACTAAAACAAGCATATCGTTTTGCACAATTGGAATTTTGATTCAAGGCTGGTTCCATTGGAAAGCTTACTTCCGGGCCTTCAATTTTGACACAAGAATGACCTAAAAAGGAGTTCACATGAAGAAGTTATGCCCGTTTGAAGTTGCACCTGCAGAGCAGATTTTTCCTGCCGACCGGCCAAAACAAATGGCCGACCGACCAAATAGATGGCCGACCGACCAAGTTTGCTAGCTGACGACCTTCCGAAGTATTCTACAGATTGAATGGATGCCAGCTGGAATGCACAGGCTCTACTCCCCATGCACGTGTGTGGCTATTTTGCACCCTTTGCACCCTTTTGACCCTCTTTTTGCACCCTTTGCTCAAAGCTTCTTGAGGAAGCTTTGACCCCTTGTCTTGGCTTCCTCAAGAAGCTTGCACCTTTGCATTAGCTTCTCTTAGAAGCTTGGTCCCTTTGTCCCTTTTGTTTAGTTTCTTTGTGAATCTTTAAGCTATTTCCTTCCTCTATATAAGGAAGCCTCCTCGTCCATTGTTTTGGTTGAGCAAAAACCAGACCTAGGGCATATATATCTAATATATATACATCCTCTCTATCTATATATATCTCTCTCTCTACATTTGTGTGTTAGAGGGTTCAAAAGGGGCTTGTTCTTGGCCTATTTCACCACACCTCATAGCCATACACCACTACCATTGGGTGAGGTTCTTGGGAGGGTTTATTGAGCTCAAAAGTGGTTTTGGCCCTGAAGTTCTTGGTCTCAAATTGGTCTTCAAGGGTAAGTTTCTTCCACTTTTAGCACTTTCTTGTACCTCATTTTGCTTTGTCTTTCCTGCTGATTTGAGCTTGGTATATAACATGAAAAAGTTCTGTTTTTTTTGTGTTTAAGATACTTCATTAAGACCACTTTGGTGTTTGGGGTTGTTTGACCCCTCTTAGGCCATGTTTGGCCTCATTTTTGTGCTTTTTTGTGAGCTTTGGGACCACCTTGTATTGGCCCTCCCACCACTAAAATCTAGAAGCGATTTGGGTGGTGGGGTGGTGTTTGAGGTCCTAAGAAGGAGAGGCCATCCTCTCCTTGTTGTCTTGTTTGCTTGTATTTTGGCCTTACAAAGGGGCCTATATTTGCACCTCTTGAGATTAGTTCGGGCATTTTTCAGTGGGTTTTAGGTCCCCTATAGGCCATTTCGGCTGGTTTGGCCTTGTTGAATGTCCATCATGTATGTGCTTAATAACCTCTTGTATAGCCCTCTAAAGGAGCTCATCATTTTTGCATGTGTTGGCTTCATTTCGGTAGTTATTTAGGCATATTTTGCATGTTTTATTCACTGATTTTGATGGTTTGGTCAGATTTCATATGCTTCACATACATGCCATACAACTCATGCTTACTAGCCTATGTTGCATGTTGTTTTGGCCAACATGCTAGCTTATTTTGGCTACATTTCATACATGTTTTAGCATTATTTTGGGCTGCATAGGGACTATTTGTGGCCGTCTTCATCATTCGAGCATCGCTTTGCATGTTTATAATGTATTGCATTTCACTAGCTTTAGTGCTTAAGTCTTAACAATGCATTACATGAGTGTTTGCATGCTTTGGAGTCATCTTAGAGTCAGTTGGCATGCCATTTCAGATCTGGAACATGCACCATTGTATGCCATATTTCCTCCTTGCCATGTTTTGGTGAGTTGTGTTTTATTGCCTTGACTTGGTTAATGCATTGTGCATGTATTCCATGTATTTTGTTGCCTCATTTGCATTATCATAGCATTGTTTTGGGCCTAGTATAGGGCTGCCCAAATTAGTTTAAGTCCACTCTTTACATGTTGTTACATGTCTTACACTTTGCATGTCTTGATTGCATCATGTCTTGCATGTCCACTAACTTACATACTTGTTCATTGCTTGCTTGTTTGCATTGCCATCTTTATACTTAGCTTCCATGCCTAGGTTGCATAGCATTTTGCATGCATGCCTTGCCTCTTGAAATCAAGTGATAGAGGTTGGGCCTTTATGTGTTTATTTGGTTTGCATCTCATTTGACATAAAAGTGCATACTTGGTTTCTTGGGCCATCACGCATTGAAATCTTGTGATTGGTGGTCGAGAATAGAGAACCATATCCCTTTAGTCCAAACATGATAAGGGTGTGTTGGTGCACACATTTGCTTGAAATGTATTGCCATGCCTTGTTTTGCTCTCTGCTTTGTCAAAAACAAGTTCTGCGGGAAGACATGGCGATCGGCTACATATAGTGCCGGCCGAGCCAACAATTGGTGGCGATGGCTTCACAAATGGCGATGACCATCCGGGAATGGCGGTGGTATTCCCAGTGGTTGGTGCTCCACAGTGTCCATGGAGTATACCTTGGGAGTTGTGCAATTTCGAGGAAAAGCGAGCAAAAAGCGAGGCAAACTTGTGCATGGCGTTGTATTTCGAACAAAGCGAACATGCTTGCATGCATCCCTCTTCGAGGCCATTTTCTTGCTTTAAATAGTTTAATTGATTTGTTAATTACTTAAGGGTTTGTAATAATTAATTAGCTATGATAGTTAATTATTTATTAGGTTTGTATTATTATTCGGTCCCTCAGTGAGGCGTATTTGTAATAAGTGTAGATGCGTGTGTGCATGTCTTTAACCCCACTTCTTTCTCCCTTTACTTACACCTTTGATGGTTAGTATTAGGACATATTTAAATTAGCATACCTTATGCTATGCATGTGTGCATCCATTCATTTGTCTTACATGCACCGGGCTCGGCGCATCATTCTAACTGCATCTGTATTTCAATTCCAAAATGAATATGTGTTAGTTGTAGCATTTCACATGTCATCGTAGATTAAGCAGAGCCTATGTTGGTTGCATTACGCATGTGTTGCATTAGCCATCTTAACATGAACTAGGATCATGTATGATTACTAACTAGTTTCTGTTTTGTACGAGTACTAGGCAGCTTTTATGCTTTAGTATACATGCGTGTGAGTGTTGCCATAATAAGCGTGATTGCCATGAGGCTAGTTGCTTATGTGATATAATGTGAATGCACTGTGGATGGAGGTTGAATTACCTAAATTGGAATAATGCATTAAAAATGTGAGTTTTAAGCCCACTAGATAGTGGCAAAACCACATTTTCTAAAACCCCCTTGAGGGTGGCAAAATCGTATTTTAGCCTACTTGAGAGTAGCAAACCATTTTCAAAATAAACATGAAATGTTTTGTTCCAATTTAAGCGATTTGGTCTATACTTGTTTGCTATCGATAACATAGTAAATCTAGGCTAATAACTTGAATAAGAACACATAACGTTTTCAAAATTGGATATCATGATTAGTAGAGGGCGATCTTGATTTGGGCGAAGGGTGCTCATAGTGACCTTCCCAATCGTACCCAAGTTCGAGCGAGGCAACTTTGGTGATAGCGGACCGTGGCCTTTGGCCTTAGTCGGGGTTTCCTAAATTTCCCCATTAAAAAATATTTAGGTGGCGACTACATGTATACAGCAAGCCGGTCCATGTTTGGCACTTCTTTCAAAATCTATTTTCTCAAAAGCGATTTGCGGATTTGGACTCTTTGGTTGATTTAAACCGTAAATCGAGTCTAAACGTAGTAAGCCCAATATGAGCGAGCGAGAGTTCATCCCCAGAGGCGTTGAGGGGCGTGTTCACAGCGTTACTAGAGTTCGGTTAGAAATAGCATTGATCAGTGCTTTTCCAACAAGACTCCACAGAAACCCAAGGATCAATCAATAACCTAGAAACTAAATCCCATACCCAATTAGTCATGTAAACATGTTTTCACATAAGCACATAACATTACATCTAAGTCTCTAACAAGTGAGACAAACCCATTGTGATACTAATCACTTCCACGTACCCTAAATTATTAAAACCGGTGCACTTTGATACCAAGTTGTCACCCAAAAATAAACCCATAATATCATACAATCACAATAAAGAAAAGGATCTCATATTATAATTATCAGTATTCTTACAAAAAGTATTGCATGTTGGCGACAAAAATAAATGCCTTATAGGCTTACAACTTTCCAAGTCAACACTTGGTTACAAAAGAAGAGTACTAACTTTACACAAAAGAAGCCCTTGGCGATATACATGTAATACAACAACAATAACAAAAAAAAAAAAAGTCTTTAGCTCCACAACAATCCATGCTAAGATCTCGAGGCTGACAGTGCACGACCACGAAAATGATGTCCCATATAGGTGAGCCTGACCCGGTAGAAATATACTAAACCAACTATAAATAATGACTAAAATAATAGCGTTCGATAGATGGTCCACACTTATATTCAACTTATATCATATTACAGGTTTCATGGCGGTCATGTCCATGTTACAATTCATTTTCCATTTCTTATTGACTCTAAGTTTGAAAACAAGGCTCGAGAACTTGGCCAAACAATTTAATGAGATTATAACTCATCACTAAAATACTTTTGAAATTCATGATAGATACCGTTCTAGTCTTTGTATCAATAACACATAAAATCACTTCCATACTTCACAAATGATACACATTGTAGTCTTTGTATCAATAAAACAAGAACACTTCCATACTTCACAAATGATACACATTGTGGTCTTTGTATCAATATATCATAAACAGTTCTATACTTCACAAATGATACACATTTTAATCTTTGTATCAATGAAACAATTTCGGTTTAGAGGTTCATCCCCATCTTCCCTAAAGTGGAGTACATCCTCATCTCCTTCCACACAAAACAATGTATATAAGCAATTATCATGTACAAGTTCAATCAATCAATACAAAATTTGATGTATTATACCAACGCTATATTTGATAGCATACTCAATTGATTAGTTCTAGTTTGCCTAATCATCATGCATTGTCTACAACAATCAAGACTATCCTCCGATAGCCCCAAGCGGTTATTTCTAAGCAGAAAATAAATGCACCAAATGGATAAAATATCAACATTTAGTCTATGTGAGATAAATTAATCCAACTTCACCCTTTGATCCATACCTTTCCAATTTGAATATTTCCTATTCAATTTCTCATTTCCCTAAATTAATTATACAAATTAATTTATCATAACAGTGGGGCTTTTTCTCCATATTCTCAACATCAACCCTAAGGTTCCATTTTCATCAATAATCAACATTAATTCCTTTTCTCAAAGTATTACATACATATGGGTTTATATAAATGAAAACCCCTCTTTTGTAAATTACACAAAGATCCCAAACTTTTCCAATATTACCCAACAACCCCAATATATCAAAATGCAAAATTTAAAGACAAAGCTCATAAGATGGAGTAGGATATCCCTACCTCGAAGTTAGAGCTCAGCGGAGATGAAGGCGAAAACTCAACGTGCTCCAAATTCAATAATTTTCATTAAAACAAAGCCCTCAACACCCTCTATCTTTTATACAAAGAGGCTGAGCTAGGAACTCACTAGAATGAGATGAAACCTTAGAGAAGGTTTGTAGAGAGAGAAGGCTCGAGATCTAGGGTTTGTATAAAGAAGAGAATGAAAAAAGTGAAGTGTAATCCAGCTTTGTCTCTTGATATCGTATGACTGCTTTCGGCGTAGAATAGGGCCTTCAGTGTCAAGCACAAAAAAGCTGAACCGCTCGGCGCTTGAGAAGACCGCTCGGTGCCAAGACCTAAGAATAAAATACATCGCTTGAGCATAAAAGGGAAAAAGCGGCTCGGCGTTGATTTTCCTTCTAGTACTTTTTAGAAAATGAACTACCCACTCGGCGCTAAGATACTGCTTTCGGCGCGACCGTCGGCGTGAAAATCCGCTCGATCGTGAAAAACACACTGCGAAGTTTTTGCAAAGGCGCGAAATCTTGAGAGGGTGTAAACCTCGCTCGGCGCAATAAGACCGCTCGGCGGATCACTGAAAACTAGGCAACAAGATTTGATACTTAGGCTCAACCAACTCGTAACACACACATGAAAACATCCTAAAACTCAAACACGGAATTAAGGATAACAACAAGATATACAACCACCAACTCCACGGAACCTAAGTCAGGAATACAACAATCAAGGAAGGGAAACCGGGATCGCTATAATTTTGGCCATGTTCTAAACTAATTTTATTCATGATTTGGGCTGAATTGGCTCTATTTTGAAGTCCCATGGTTGAATGATGCTTTCCATGCATGCTTGTAGTGTAATACCCTTGCCTAGCTTCGAGTTTTGAAGCCCCTTGCATGCTTAACTTGAGTTGTTTTCATGTTTTGGCATCATTGAACATGTTATTTCAGAGCTTATACTTGTGCCATATTCCCATGTTTTCCACTCTTTAAATGCGTTGGAGAGTTGTGCTTTTATGCCTCATTTTTGGGCTATTGCATGAGCTTCATTTTTGTGCATTACAAGCCATCATTTTAGTCCATTTTGTCACTGTTTTGGGTCTGCATAGGGACTTTTTGGGGTTGGTTTGGTCATTTGGGTATCGCTTTGCATACCTCTAGTGTAATGCACTTCACTAGTTTCGGTAATTGTGCCTCCAACATGCATCGGGTGAGTTGTTTGCATGATTCGGGACCATCTTGTATGTCATTTTAGAGCTGGAACATGTGTCATTGTATGCCATATTTCATCCTTGTCATGCTTTGGTAGAGTTGCACTTTGTTCCTTAGGTTTGGTCCTTTGCATTTGTGCATGTTTGCATGTACCTTGTTGTCTCATTTTCATCATATTAGTACTTGATATGGGTGTGGCGAAGGCCCATCCGCTTGGGTTTAAGTCCATCTTGCACTGTGTATGCCATCTGGTCCATGTTGCTTCATGATTCATCATTGCATTGTGTGTGTTTTGTTCATCTCATTGTATATTTTAATTTCACATGTGCATTGTGTATGCCATATAGTATCATATTGCATTAGTATGCCATTGTTAACTCATAGCATCGTGTATGCTAGTTATGCGTTGCATGTCATCCTTTGCATGTTTGCATGACTAAGTTGCATTGCATTTAGGATTGCATGCTAGAGTTGTATTTGTACATGCATTATTTGTTGCATTTTGTTTGGAATAGGAGTTAGTCCAAACATGGGAAGCGAGGAACATTTTGTACTCAAAGTGATGGCGTGCCTCAATTCGATTGACATTCTTGACTACCCATGATGGAGTTGTTGGCTTTAGGTGCTTATATGTGTATTCATGTCCCATTGAGTCGTGCAATTCGACTCCTCGGCCATCATGCATCGAGATCGTGATTAGTGACGAGATCGAGACTACACTCCTAGAGCTTATGCAATGATAGGGAGAATAGTCGTGCACACATGTGTTGCAAATACCTTGCTTTCTCTCTCTCTTGCCTTTGTTGCGGAAAATCAGAAACTATGAGAAAAGCGGTTGGCTTGACCAAGTTTTAGGCGGCCGACCACCTTTTCGGTTTTCACCACCAAGGTGGTCGGTAGGTGGTCTCAATGCCTATAGGAGTAAATAACCTCCCCTAGATTCCCGGTAGAGTTTCATCTCCTTGGAGCTTTGTGCAAGTTTAAAATCAATCACAAACAAAAATGGGGCATCGCGATGGATTTCTCGACAAGGTGACTCGAGCATGCATTCATCCTTTATCATTCAAAGCAGAGTTGAGGCAGCCCATTTTACATAGTTTGCATGCTAGTTTAGTTAATTTGTTAATTATCTAATGTTGTGTAATAATTAGTTAATTCGATTCTGTATTATTTATTCGGACCCTCCGAGAGAGGGCAATGTTGTAATAAGTGTGCGTGTGTGTGATAGATGTCTTCCAACCCCACGTCTTTCTCCGTTTTATTTACCAGCTCATGATGGTTAGTTTTAGGGCACGTTTCAATTAGCATCCTTATGCTCATATGTTTGCATCCATTCACCTATTTTGCATACACCGGGCTCGGCATATCATAGTAACTGCATCGTATTTCAATTCCAAGTTGAATACATGTTACTTGTAGCATCTCATATGCCATCTTAGAATAGTCGAGCCTATCTTAGTTGCATTCTTGCATGTTTTGCATTAGGCATCTCAGCATAGTTAGGATTCATGCATGTTTTCTAATTAGCTTCTTTCTTTGGCTCAGAGTACTCGGTAAGTGTTTATGCTTTAGCATCCTTGCATGCGTGTGAGTGACTGCCACGATAGCATGCTTACCATGAGGCTATGTGCTTATGTGATATCTCTTGCTGAATTCTGTGGATGAAGGTTGGAGTTGCTTGAATTGGAATAATTACCGAAACCGTGTTTTAGCCTACTTGCGGTAGCAAACTTCAATCATTTTGAACAAGCGGATATGCAATGCTTTGTTCCAACTTAGGCAATCCAGTCTATACTTGTATGCTATGCGCATCACATAGTAATTCTAGGTTAATAATAGGAATAAGAGCACATGTGTTTTCAAAAACAAAATATCATGTTTTGTAGTGTCAGATCTTTGATCAGGCGTGCAGGGGTGCTCATAGATGACCTTCTCCAATCGTACCCAAGTTCGAGCCAAGGCAACTTTGGTGATGGCGGACACGTGGCCTTAGGCAATGAGTCAAGGTTTCCTAAATTCCTCAAAAATAAAACATTTAGGTGGCGACTACATGTCTGGAAGCGATCCATGTTTGGCACTTCTTTCTAAAATCGATTTTTCAAAAGCGATTTGCGGATTTGGACTCTTTGGTGATTTATCGATCTTGCATTGCACTTTGTGAGATTAGATTGAGCAGTGACATTGAGTCCAAAGCTGTAGTGAGCCTAATGAACAAAGCGAAGATCTTCCGGGGCGTTCGAGACACGTCTCTGATTTGGTGACTCTGTTGGGGATTTAGAGAACTTGACTCGAACTCATGATATCTTGTTTGATTACACTCATGTGTCTCTTTGCATTGCATTTGCATTGGTGTGCCTAGGATCTAGTGTTTGCCATCTGCTATTCTGACAGTTTGGGAGGCTCGCTTTGAAAGCATGCCATAAAGTGACCGGTTATGGGCTTTGCCACGATAGGAACACAAACCACGATTTTCTTGGGGCACCCTTTTTGACCATTAGGCCTAGTACATATTGAATCCGTAGTGACCATTCCAGCTAGGGCAGTTGCTTACCGATTGTAGGTTGTGTGAAACATTGCGTGTGTAGTGAAACCCTAGGTCTGACAAAATAGAGACGAAACCACTCCCCTAACATAGGGGTGTTTTGGCTCTCACTTGTTTGCTATGTACTTTTAAGTCGTCTCTGAGGAATGCATGTATCGGTTTACAAGTTTGGGTATCGAACTGGGGCACGATATCATTATTATGATCGGTTATCTCTGGTATTAGATTGATTTGGGGGCGATAATTTGGAACAATGATCGATGTTTGAGAATAGTGTATTGACTTATCAAGCTCGTGTTGTTATACCCAATTGTGTGTTGTCTTTATTTAATTTCATTATCTTTGTCCGTTTTTACATTCATTATTTCCTTATTCTTGCTTTATTTATCTTTTTGTTAGGTAGTTTAGCACAATAACCCGACCAGCGAGATATTCCCCAAGCACTCGGACAAAGGTCCTGCGAATCCATCGATCGAGGATCTGGTAGGCGGACAACCGGTGTTCTATTCTTTACCCCGGTTGTTAGGCGGAGGTCGATTGGCGCCTTGATGTATCGATGCACGCGGTTGCGAGCGATGGCCTTTGACTAGTCGAGGTTGAGATTTACGAGTCTCTGCGAGCGGATATACTGTGATTCGGTTAGATCGAGGCGTTATGGCGGGGATGGAAGAAATGATCGCCAACTCGAGTATGAAAATCATGCAAGAAGGCGCTGTCCGTCAGCGAATTTGCCAAATAGCGGTACGAGATCATGGCTCAACGGCGGAGTTAATTACTGAACTCGGCTGACAATTTGGGGCATCACGCGACACCAAGCTCCTCCCACCAAGAGTCCCAATACCGAGGAGGCGACAAATGTCGAGAATATCTGGGAGGATCTGAACATCCAAGCGAAGTGGCTCCGCCCCGATTCTACCTCAACTATCCAAGGCACCCTCCTATCAATCAAGCAAATTCTCCTTGAATTCGAGGTGGACCACGGCATTAAAAGTGAGCAAGCTTGAAAAACGTTCATAAAATCATAGATGTGAAGTCCATTACGGACATTGAGGATGGGTATACCGATCTGCGTATTGGCTTGTTAAACGGATTTAATAGATGCCACATTGATCGATTTGATGGATCTGGGGATCCCATGGTGCATCTGCGGTTGTTCTCGGACATACTAAGGCCGATGGGCCTCACCGGATCTGAAGCTTTCCTTATTTGGCGGACCTTGTCGGTGTAGCTGACCATCTGGTATACAAAATTGGAAGAGCGATGTTAAGAGGAATTGGGATGAGATGCATTTGAGGCTTTTGTCGCTCGATACTCCTATAACACCATAGATTGAGATCACAACTCATGATCTTGAGGCGACTAGGCGAGAGCGAATGAGAGCTTTTGAGATTAAATAACCATTTGGAGGCCAAGGCCTTGATGATGACTCTTAGGCCAACTAACAAAAGATCAAATCACAGAATGATTGTGCGCAATCTCAACCTAAGCTCATGCAAAAATGATCGTACTCCTTCCCACCTTTTCAGATTTACATGAGATGGGTCTGGTCGAGGATGCTTTAGTAGGGTCGATCGACAATGAGGAAGCAACCCAGAGAACCTTCAGCCGCACAAATCTTTGGCTCGGCGGTGCTGTTGCACTTGAGCCTCGAGTAAGCGTGGTCACCACCACCCTCCCCAAGAGCCCTTGCGGCTACACCATTCCTTTGGTGCGTCCGGTAGCAACCCATAAACAACCAAATACCAACCTCGAGGCCAAAGAACCTTCACCCCATTATGTATGCCCTGTCCAAAGCTCGGGGTTTTAATCGGGAAAGGGCACTTGAAGCCCCACACGGAGCGGCCATTGCCAAATCCACTACCTCCCTCTCATAACTTAGGCAAAGTATTGCGCCTTTCACCGCCAACATGGTCACAATACCGACCATTGTTTTAGGTGTATCACGAGATTCGGGATCTCGTTGACAATAGGGTGATTATGCCTCTAGAAAAAACCCAACGTCACAACCAACCCTCTCCACCCTGCGGTCAAGCTCCACGTCCCAAGCGAATCAACTTTATCGGGCCGGGGTCATGTCATCTGACCCGGCATATATATCACCTCGTTCCACCTACCGAAGTCGGAGGTGTTCCTTCTGACAGCGGCTTGTGCATGTTGGACATCTCAAGCCCAACTTGAACCAATGGTGGTGACCATCGAAGATGGAGCGGGGATGATTCGGAGGAAAGTGGCATTGTTGATTCAAGGTCACGAGAAATTGGGAGCTGTCTTTGAGAAGCGTATGATCCGGTGGCTACATTATGATGATGGGCGGTGGTCGAATGTGGAATTGCGGTGGAGGCGAAATTTAATATGTCTGAAATGGACTTGATAAGAGGCTAGATGACTTAGCAGCTCTGGATGGGGACCTTACTAACCTTTAGTTTTTCAACGAACAAGATCCGGAAGACACAACAGTCAACTGGGTTGATTTTGAGGAGTTAGTAGAGGTTCTGAGGGTGGCAGCGACCAACGAGATATTGTTGAAGAATCTCGGTGGAAAAGGGCTTTGTCGAGAACAGGACATCAATTGTGGCGGAAGGGCGGGATCATAATACATTGCCGGCGCCGGTAAAATTTCGCTCGAAATTTGGGCATTTGAATACAAGGAATGTTGAATAGCAAGTTATCTTGATGCGGTTGGAACAAGAAGGAATCGAAGACTTTGAGAGAGCGAGAAAAGCCAAGGCCTGTAGAAATGAACCTACTATGTGCACAAAGATAAAAGCGTCTTTGCGAGCACCTCGGCAATCTGCAGTATAGGGATAGTTATATGAGCCAAGCGGTGTGCATCATTGCTTAGATGGAATGTGGTGGGAGGATGATGATCTATGTCTTGCCCACGGATGAGGATTGGGGAGCAATCAATCGGACGATACAGTATATTGGTGAAGTTGACCATATGACTAGGAGTGGGCGGTATTTCAAGCCCCACACCTAGATTAGCGAGCATCTGGGAAGGACAAGGAGGCGGAAAAGCAAAAAGAAAGCTACTTGAGGAAGAGGCCGTCTTGAAGCGGTTAAAAAAGATCTGAGGCGAACATCTCCATCAGGGAATTTGCCCATGGCTTCACGTGTTCATAGACAAAAATGTCTATCGGCAATGGACAAAGCCAAACTTTCAATAGACACCACGCTGAGCAGGTTGGTAGGGAATTTGGTCTTTACGGGAGGAGATTCCCCGGTGTTGACCTTTTCTGACAAGGAACTGCACCTGAGGGTGCAAATCATAACAAGCCACTCTACATCTCTATGGAGTGTAGAAACAAATGGATACTGGTGGTTCTTGTCAACACAAGATCCGTCATTAATGTGTGCCCGTCGAGGGGCGGCATATGCTTGGGTTGAAGCACTGCGGACTTTCATGACTACCCTTGGTGATAAGGACATATGACAATACAAGCGAGAGGTGATGGAGACCGTCTTGATTCGGACTAAGGTTGGTCGAGGACAACATGAGATTGACTTCCATGTCTTGGATGTTCCGACCTTCAATCTACTCCTAGAGGCGGCCATTGGCTGCACCAAGTGAAGGAATCTCTTCCACCTGCAGGATGTTAAAAATACCCCCCAGGGAAGGGGTGGCTATAGTTTTGAAATTCATCAATCCATCCACACGCAGAGGTGTCTACACCAGTTTTGGAAATCGAGCATGGCATGGAGGATGTCTTTTTATCGGGATTTACCTTAGCCGAGGCCCGGGTCGTTCAAAACATTTTAGCTGATAATGAGGGGTTGTATGTCGGCCTGCGTCGATTATCTCATGAACAAGCTTGACATATCCACAGGATGGGGCTGAGGAAAAAAGTGGCGGAAGGGCATTGCAATATCGGCGAAGTCTCACAATCCATATACCTTTGGCTTGGGTTATCTGCCCACCAAAGAGGCCCAGGTGAGAAAGGCAAGGAATGGTGGGAGGCGAAGCAAAGGCGGGGAAGGCTTTGAGTTGATGCATCGACCCATCGAGGGTACCCTAGCAGACGCTTTGTCAGGAGGCGAGACTTTCCATTTTGTGGCTTCCCGAGCCATGGTGAATCTTGGGCGCTTAGCCGAGTTTGAGATCTTCTTCGACAGTATGTTATCGGGGATGATGTTGTCGAAAGAAGCGAGACAAACCCATCGGTGAGGTTAGAGCCGTAAGGAAGTGGATTCCGAAAGCGCCCGAGAATTGAAATGGGGAATAACATTGACATCTACTTTCAGATCCTCTGATCAAATAAAGTGCTTGAGGATAACTTCCAGTGTCTATGATCGGGGAATCGAAAGCGGCTCTTGAGTACTTAGTCAAACATTTTGGATGCATCTCGCCCTTCCCCTCTGTTCACTGGCGATCTGAGGAGGAGAGTTTTTATCAAAAGCGATTAAGATTGAGTAGTGAAGCATTTGAGTAGAATCCCGATTCCACCGAAGTCTGTAGAGTCGAAATTAGGTTCTCGGCTAAATGTGGAAATCCCGAGTCAGTAATCATTCTGAGGTGACAACCCGAGATCCTTGCGATCTGTCTAGGTAAATCTTTTCTTTCTCTTTTGAGTCTGTTTGTAGCGAGAGAATCGGCGATTTGGAAATGCTTAATGAGAATGAAGTGGTACGTAACCCGATTAGCACCGTGCCTTTTGATTCATTGCATTAATAATACTGGACTTTCAAAATTTTGATGAAAATGTGCCAGGAAGAAATTCCTCCAGTTGTTACAACGATTCAAATTGATGAAGAAGCGGGGGAGATTTATTTAAACCCTTGGTTGATGAAATCACTCACAGATTAAATGTGGAGTCTTGAGAAGGACCGTGCATTTGAATCGAATCGGGGTCCATGTTGTCTTCGGAGGGCTGTGGCCTTTCGGTCGCTATTAAAAAAGATTTCAAAGATGTTTTAGCGTGGTCTGAAGATATGCCTTGGTCGATCTGAGATTGCTTAGGATCCTCTTGACCTGAGGCAGGCAGTTAGCGAAACTTCGAGAAGGATGCACTGGGATTTGGAGGCTCTCAAGATTGAAGAGATCACCAAACAAATTGGCGCATGATTCTGCTTATTGTCGAAATCTGAAACGGGTTGGCCGCTTATAGTTCCCAATGTAGAAAGAAGGATGGTAGGATAAGAATGTCGTGGATTCGAGGGATTTGAATAGAGCCAATCCCAGGATAATGACTTTCCTCTGCCAGCATGTCGACAAGTTAATAGACTTCCGCGGCGGGGCATGCTTTGCTTTTTGTTCATGTGGATGGTTTCTCGGGCACACAACCAAATTGTGATGCTTTTAGAAGGCAGGAAGACTGCTTTCACTGCAGTGGGGGACCCTCTTTATTCTGGTGATCTTGGTTTAGGTTGAAGAATCTTTGGAGCTACATATCCTTGAGCATAACCACGATATTGCATGACATGATCCACAA
>JANUSC010000787.1:0-36583 GCA_025200525.1 Camellia lanceoleosa
AGTTAAAGTAGCCCCAAATCAAAAGGGCAAAAACACGCTGGAAATAAGCTAAGTTAAGCTATAAAAACATGCTAACATATAAGGCAACTAGGCATGTAAAGCAAGACAACAAGGAGGAGGCTAACCCTCCAATTTTGAACTTCAATAAAGGTTTTACCACTAAAAAACACCTGTGAAATTCCGATCAGTTAAAAGGCCCAGAAATTTGGTTTGAAAATGAGGAATAAAAGGCACAAAAGCTTTAACAACAAAAGGTAAGAAAAGGGTGAACTACCCCCTAACTTGAAATGACGCCTTAAATAACCAACACTTCTAACAAGCAAAAAATAGAGTTTTTTTTAGTTCAAAACCACCCGTAAAGCAATACAAAAAAAAAGATGGAAAAAAACAGAGTTATGCAACTACAAGTTTTAAAAAGGTGAGTCTTATACTCTTGAAACACAACACATTAGGCACAAATGAGGCACCAAATTAAGCTAAACTCACCTTCTAAGAAGCTCAGCGAGGTCCCAAGGAATCTCAGCCCCAAAGATAAGCAACTTTGGTTAAGGGTGTCTAGGCAAAAGGAGAAGTGTATCTCTACTTGTATGCACAAAAGGGCAACCCAGAGAGAGAGAAATCTAAAGAGAGAGAATTGTGAGAGAGGCTCTCAAGGAAATTATTCCAACCTTGAAAACAATAGAGAATAGCCTCTATATATAGAAAAATATGGCTTGAGGTCAAAAATATCATGGTAGAAATAACTCTGGAAAGCGTTGTGGAGCAATTTGGAGGAAATATTTGCAAACTCACAGGCTTCTACGGACACTTGTGGCCGACCGGCCACCATTGAGTAGCCTACAGGGATCACTCACGGCAGGAAACATATGGCCGTCAAACTCCATTTCTGGCCCGACACACCCAGCCGACAAGCTTCACTAGTGGCTAGAAAGAAAAAACTAGTTTATATTTAACTTCAATTAGGCATGTCTCCTTGTAAGTCTAGACTCTTGTGCAAGTCATTCTTGTGTCTAAATTGTATCCCCTGATGTCTTCTTTCCCATGGTAGTGGTTTCATCAAAATTCCAAGTGTGCTAAGAGATATGCTTGTTTGAGTGTGAGCCCGCCGGTTTTAAAACCCTAACGAGTTGATGCTAACTTGAATTAGTCATCTGTCCCCATCCAGGACTTGGCTTTAGGAGATTCTTGAGTGAAAAATGAAGCCCCAAAGTCCACTTTCCTGCGATGGTGGTCTCATAGCTGAAATCAAGTGCTATAAAAGAGATAGGCCTTATTTAGCGAGGCTGCTCAACTCTCTCTTAGCGGTTCATGCCCAACTTCTTCTGACTTGGTTTCTTCTCTCCCCTCTTATTTTCATCAAATCCAAACCTATAAATAAGATGTTTTGAAAGATCTTTTGAAGAGGATTAGCCTCTCTTCCATTTTATTCCTACTTTGTCCTTGCTTTCGGTTTATCGAAAAGTGCAACATTCTTGAAATCTGAGCCTCGGAACATCGTAGGAACTTTTCAAATTAGTTTGAAAAGAGGGTTTTAGGGTCTAAAAATCATTTTTGGTCAAAATAGTTTTTGGTCCAAAATGAGGATTATAAGGAATTGGGATTTGAAGCTCTCCTTGCCAGGAAGAAATCGAACATTTGCATAGCATAGCCTTCACCATCAAGTAAGCAATTAATATAGCGCCCAAGTCTTAAGGGTGGTCAAAAATGGCGTGTCTCTGATTTGCCCCTCTTTTCTGAACTTGGAAGTCATGCCAAATAGCGTGAGTGAATGTCAAAGCCAAAACTGACCTATTTTTTGACAAAGTAGGCGAACTTGGACAAACAAACAAAATACCAAATCACGGTTGGTTGAACCAGGGTTGCCTACTATCCCTTTCACGAGAATCAAACGAGCGTGAGTTCAGAAGCCGAGGACTCAAAATCATACACAATGAAACAAAACAATGAGAATGAAATGCACGGTGCTGATAGAATAATCAAACCTAGCGATTGCAAAGAAACCACACAAATATCATAAAGGCATGGAGATGCAAAAATCAAACTACATTTAACATAGAAAAAGTCTCGGAACCTTCAAACCACAATTCTTGCAGAATAGGTGCATGCAAATGTAGAACTATGTGTTTTCGGAGAAAGAATACAAATGGTGGGTGGGATAATATGAGTGAGGAATAATCTGCTTTTGAGGAGAGATCGTGATCCTAAATCTTTGGGCTACAACAAGGCAAAGAGTACAATGCAATGGATACGATGAATAAGGCGTAATGCCAGAACCACATTTACCTAGAAAAGGTATGGACACAAAATAAACCACGTCTAACACAGAGAAAGGTAAAACCCTCACACCACAATTCTTGCGAGAATTGACCGTACACATCTGAAGCTATGTTTCAGCGTGAAAAGTATGGACACGTGTAAACTAAAGCTTGTGGAGAAGTGGTTTAGAAATACTCTTCTGATCTCGGGAGATGCTAGTGATCCTCTTCTAGTCACTGAAAGGGATAAACACTCCGATTAAGGGGATCTTTAGGAATTAGCACTCCAAACGAGCAAGTCAATCCTCCTAATCTACTGAATTGCTTATATTTTAAGTAAAAAGTATATGAGTTCTCACATACCTTTCTCGATTAAGGTGATCATATTTATAGTATTTTCTTTGGGCCTTTGAAATTTTGGGCCCATCCTTGTTAATCACATGTACCTCTACTCGTGCCATTCTCTTTAATTTGGGATATTGGTTATTTATTTGGCTCCTTGATTGGTTGGTATATCTGAATAGAGTTACGTTTCGGAAGCATCATCCGTCCCTATGGATCTAATAATATCCGGCTCCCACAACTGCCCCCCAAACACCCTACTAGCATCAGTTAGTCGGCGTGTTTGGCTTTTAGCCTGGGAAGTGAAAAATTCGGCGATTAACCCTCTTCCCAATGCGTGTCAGAATGCACACACGCTTCTCAGTCGTTGTAACGCTTTCCCGCCCGTTACCTTTGCTTCCATTTAATATGATTTGAAAGTGTCTCTTCGAGTGTATGTCCTAAATGTTCAAAAGATATCTTGCTACGCCCTCTGGTGGAACTCTATCTCTTGGCTTCTACAACTCGTTTCTCGCTTCTTCTTTTATCTCTGTAAGTCTTCTTCTCCATCATTTTTAATCTGCTTCCTTATTTGCTTTAACTTTCCATAATCCTTGGGCTTGGCTTAAGAATGGCAAAACATTTAAACTCCTTTTGAGATCAAATTTCGGCTTTTCGCCATTTCTCCATCCACGATGATGTCCATGTCACGACGAACGCCAATATGGGTTAAGGGCGTGGCGGCGATAATCTGAATTACCTCGGCCTCAAAACAAAATAGACATAACTCAGCGAGTAAAGGGGCCAAGCAGGCGATAATCAAAAACTTTGTCCATAAAGCCGTGCTTATATGCATAAAACAAACCATACTCATATCACGTTAATAACCCACGCCAAAAAGTGCGATGCCATAAATTCTTTAAAGGCGAGGATCATCCAACTAAGTCAACCGGGACAAACTATTTACAAATATATATAAAGTCCTTGGCAAGACAAAATATAATTACATAACAAAATGGCAAGGGTAGGTCTGGTCGTGAGAACCAAAGGTGACTTTCTCAAAACTTCGTGTTGTTCTGGCGAGACTTCAGATTTGGGTTTGAGCTTCCTCTCATCTACAAATACATGAATGGCGTGGCGATAGCCAGTGAATAATATCCGTCTGAAGTCATATAAACAACATGTAGAACAACATGCTCCAAGCGGCCTTAGGCCCAATTCATATTTCTACTTAATACATATACATTTATACGAAGATTAGATCAAGTGGCGTAGCCAGATTCCAAACATCTTGGCCTTTGGCCCATTGATTCCATTCATGTCAAAAGCAGCCTTGACCCATTCATTTATGTCAAAACGACCTCTGGCCCATTCATTTTATGTCAAGCGGCCTTTGGCCGCTGTACATTCATTTATATCAACTGACCTTGACCGTCATTCATGTCAAAAAACAAGCGACGCCTTGACCCCACTCATTTAAGTCAAAAGCGACCTTTGGTCACTCATATATCAACGACCTTGATTACTGTTCATTTCTATTCGCGACCTTGTCCATTCATTTCTATCAAAACGACCTTCGGTCCATTCATTTCTATCAAAAAGCGACCTTTGGCCCATTATTATTATTATCAAAAGCGACCTTCGGTCAATCATTCATTCATGTCGACTTTTTGTCCACAATCCCAGTGCAACTCATAAAGCTCATAAGGAATACACAATTGGACATTGATAAGCTTTTCAAACATCGATATTACTCATAGTGGTGGCGTGGATTTGTCACGGAGCTTGACCCTACACATTTCATGAACACAAAAGGGTCACTAGCAGTTCAATTAAGTTCTTTAATTCACATATTCCTCTTTAGGCTTTATTCTTATCTCATTAACTCATTTATAGCAGCAACATATGCCCCTACTTGCAGTGCTTACAAGTGAAAAGCGGAAAAGCAGAACTTCGGGAATGCAAAAAGCGAATCTCGAAAGCGGGGTCCCCAGCTCGGCGTAACCTTCCGTCGAAGCGGACCCTTAAAACTAAAAATCTTTGGATACTACTGGGGTGAAATTTACGCTGGTGTCCAAAATGGCGCTGGCGAAGGCCTCTCAACATAGCTCCAGATTCGGCGTAAACTTACACCTTTCGGCGGACTCTATGTCTGCAATATTGGATGCATCATTTTTACGCTCGGCCGAGCTAGAGCTCAGCGAAGTTCATCCTCATGATCCGCTTGGCATGAAATTCGCTCGGTCGACACCATGCAAGAACAAAATCTTTGGGAGCTCAATCCACGCTCGGCGGACATCAAAAGTCTGGAGTTTCAGTTATGTTCTTGGGCTCCAATTCAACTTTCGGCCAAAATACTTGCATGCAATGGCTCAAATCTCAAATATAATCATGCTAACATAGTATAGGCGTCAACTTATAGCTCAATGAGGCTCAATTCTAGGCTCACAAATAAGTCACATGCATTCCCCAATCTCCCATCAAACTCATTAACAATATACAAATTCATGCATTCAAGCTCCCATTCACATAATATGTACATGCATGTGATGAATTAGCCACATCCTCATCTTAGACAACACAAATGGTGATCAAAACATGAGTTTCAACTAAAACTCTACATGAATCATGTATGTTATTTCAAGCTTACATGCTATTTCAACACAATTTCATACATGCATGCTTATATCAAGCTTTAATTCAACAAAAACCAACTTAACTCATGCTCTTGAGTACAAACAACCCTTGAACACACGGATCACACATTACTTTCATGAATTCAAGAGTCAATGGCTTACCTAGAAGCCCAATTCCTTCAATCTATGGTCCATTTAGAGATGGACTTCAAATTCTTCAAGCTTGAGTCAAAATAACACAACTCTCTCTCTCTCACTCTCTCTCTAACAGTAGGAAGCCCACATCTTTTTCTCTTAGAGTTTGCTTTCGACGAAGTCATATAAAAGGAAAGAATTGAACTTAAGAAGGCTTATAATATAGCCTACTCACATGCATTATTTAACATAAAATAATTGAGCATTACTCATTAATTAAATCGATTAATTTGACGAATCGAGTTTTCTAATTAAATTTCATAGTAGGCTCTAAAAATTACGTTAATCACAAGGCATAATCAATTTAGGGTTACGTGGCGATAAGGCCCTCAATTTAATTTCAAAAGCGAATTATTGAGCGGATATTCCTACGGTAAATAGATAGAGTTCAAAATCACACATATCCACATAATAGCACACAAAATCATATTAAAACATATAATCACATCGTATTAAGGACAAATTAACATAATAATATCTGAAGCGAGGGTATCACAGTCTTCCCTTTAGGAAGTTTGGTCCTCCAAACTTAAGTTACCTTCGTCGGGAAACAAATGTGGATAAGCGTGGTACATTCCTCCTCTTTTTCCCCCATACATCGCATCCATCATAGTGCTCTTTCCATTCCACTTTCACCATTGGGATGGACTTGCTTCTCAATTGTTTCCTTGCGATCAACAATTAAATTAGGCCATTCGGCATATTCATATTTTCATCAATAGCAACTTGGGTGATAATCAATCACATGAAATGGGTCTCGAGGTAACCCTCAACATGACACATGAAACACATTATGGATTTACCACACAGCGAATCCGTTGGTAAAGCCACTCTATAAGCGACTGGACCAAGCCTCTCCAAAATTTGAAACGGCCCAATGTAGCAGCAATTTGTCCTTCATCAGGCTGCGGATGAACACACGGTCGCAGGCCTCATACTCAAGGTCTTCTCTGAGCGTCTGCATAATTCTTTTTTTTTTTTTGTGGGATCTGGCTGTTTTGGGCCTTTGGCGAATAGTCTTGACTTTCTTAAAGTATCTGTACAATTTGGCCCAAGCAAAGCTCTATCCCGACCTTTATTGTCCAACCAGGATAGGCGATCTACCTCTACCATATAAAGCCTCGTATGGTGCCATCACAAATCTTTGGAGTGGAAAGTATTGTTATAAGCAAACTCTTACCCAAAGCGACAAATAATCTTTCCAACTCGCGTGAAAATCCATAGCACACATGCGAAACATATCTACCAAGGTTTGAATCATTAGATTACGTTGCGATGCATGCATACTGTGATTGAAATCACGATCTTGAATCTCGAGTTCTGTTCATCCCATAGCTTCCAAACTCTTCCACAATCTAGACACAAATTTCGGATCTCTATCTGATACAATAGATATCGAAACTCCGTGTAAACAGACAATCTCATCAACATAAATGGTAGCCAATCTATAAGCAGTAAATGTAGTTTTGATAGGCAGAAAATGTGCAAATTTAGTCGATCCTATCAACTTCAACCCAAAGCAGAATCCATACCTTGAAGTGCGGTAGGCCAGCAGCAAATCCATGGTCACATGTTCCCGCTTCCACTTTCGGGGAATAGGGAGAGGTTGAAGTAGACACTTTGGTTTACGATGTTGACCTTAACTTGCTAACTGCGAAGGCACTTGGACACATATTACGCAATCTCTTTCTTCATTTTAGGCCACCAATAGGTTTTGTTTCAAATCTCGGTACATTTTATTGTTGCACGGATGCATAGCAAATATGGATCTGTGGGCTTCATCTAAGACCCTCTTCTTTAGTTAGGGATGTCGGGGACACATATTAGGTTGAATTTCAACATTTCATTTCAATGCTAAATGCGCTTTTGGACTTGTCTCAAACTCATCAATCCTTTTGAGAACTCATCCTCTTTCTTTATAGCTTGATTTCATCAATAATTGCGGCTCATTGTAATAGCGACTTTTCGATCATCCTTGTTCCTACTACTACTTCAATTTCATACTTCTCAAGTCTTGCAAAATGTCCCTTTGTTCGATAAGTAAACAAGCCACACTCCTGTTGATTTTCTACTCAAAGCATCGGCCGCTATATTAGCTTTCAGGGTGATCTTTGAATCTCTAGATAAGTAGTCTTTTATCGATTCTAGCCATCTTTTTACGATGCATATTCAACTCTTTCGTGAAAAGTATTTTAGGCTCTTATGATCCGTGTAGACTTCACACTTTGCCCACACAAATAATGCCTTGATTTTTAAAAGCAAAAATAAGCTACGGCCAATTCTAGAGTCATGTGTTGGATAATTCTTCTCATGTGGCCTCAAGCGCCGAGGCGTAGCAATAACGCTCACGTTACGCATTAACACACAACCCAAACCCCTACAAGATGCATTCTTTGAAAATTACAAAATTTTCCGTACACGAAGGAAGTGTCAAAATTGGTGCGTAGTCGATCTAGTCTTCAATTCATGAAAGTGATTCTCTTTCTTGTTCCTCAAAAATTTGCCCTTTACGTGTCAATTGAGTAAGAAACACACTAATTTTGAAAAAATCCTTCACAAACCTCCTATAGTACCTAGCTAAGCCCATAAAGCTGCGAACCGTCACATCGTGTTAATTAGTGTAGGCCAATTCACAATTGCCTCTATTTTCTAGGTCACGAATGCAAATTCCTTCATGTTGATCCACATGCCCTAAAAACAACCTCATCCAACCAAAACTCACATTTCTTTAGTTTAGCAAATAATTTTTCTTTCCCTAAGTATTTGTAAAAGCAGGTTCTCGGTGATGTTCATGTTCAGAGTCTATTTTGGAATATATCAAAATATCATCGATGAAGACCACGACAAACTCATCAAGGTGAGTTTTAAAAATTCTATTCATCAAGTCTATAAATTTCTTTGAGGCATTAGTCACTCAAATGGCATGACAAGAAACTCAAAATGACCATACCTCGTTACGAATGCGGTTTTCTCAACATCCTTTGCCTTAACCTTTGGTGATACGGGATCTCAAATCAATCTTAGAAAACACGCGTGATCCTACAAGTGGTCAAATAAATCATCAATACAGAGGTGGGGTATTTGTTCTTTACTATTACCTTATTCAATTCTCGATAGTCGATGCAGGATGCAAGGTACCATCCTTTTTTTCACTAGCTTGATCTTGGTGCACCCCAAAGGCGAGGTGCTAGGTCGGATAAACCCTTATCAGCGAGATCTTACAATTGTTCTTTCAACTCCATCATTTCGTGATAACCATTATGTAGGGAGTTTTAGAAATAAGTGGGTGCGAAACCACCGGTCTCAATAGTAAACTCTATCTCCCTGTCTACTAATTTCCCTGGTAATTCATTCGGAAACACATCCGGAAATTCCCTAACAATAGGAATATCATTCAATTCAACATTCACAGGTTGTTCAGTCAACACATAGCACTGAATACCCCTGGCACCCTTTCCTGATCAATTTACATGCTTTTATTGCAGATATCAAATACGGTGGAGGCACCCTCTTGCCCAAACACAATTTCTTTTTGTTTTGGTGGTTTAAATACAACCCTTTTAGTCACACAATCTATGGTGGCACAATACTTGGTCAGCAATCCATGCCCAAAATTACATAAAATGTCTAAAGTTCAAGGTAACAAATCTACATATAGGGTAGCATCCTCGATGCACATGTCCAAAACCTGCTTGATATATATAGTCACATAACACGATTGCGATGGGCGAGACACACATAACAAATATGGTAAAAAAAAGCCAACTCTAGGCGTCTATTTGGTCTAGAGGCAAATGTATATGTCACAAATGGTGTGTTGATCGAGAATCAATTAATACAAAGTATCCTCTTACATATTGAAATAATTACTGAGACTTCACATGACTTGTGGCATTAGTGTATCACGGAACAAGTACAAAACTCTCACTGTCTCCTGTATCGGTAGTGTAAATCTCAAAAGTATTTCCGGCTTTGGGCCAGTGCAA
This sequence comes from Camellia lanceoleosa, assembly GCA_025200525.1. Classification (NCBI taxonomy): domain Eukaryota; kingdom Viridiplantae; phylum Streptophyta; class Magnoliopsida; order Ericales; family Theaceae; genus Camellia; species Camellia lanceoleosa. The sequence goes on from JANUSC010000787.1 coordinate 9,394, forward strand.
TTGAACTAAATTGCGAGTTTCCCAATTACGATTACATTCTCGGGCTATATGCCCTTGCCTCCCACATTTGAAACAGGCTCGATGCATGATGTGAGACTCCATGGTGCTTTTGCTACAAATGTGTTGCACATAGAGCTATGTCTCACGGAAGAACTTAGTAGTTGAGGACCCCGTATTTTGCTTTTGCGGTACACCAATTTTTCTTGAAAAAAGCCCGCCATTTATTACCCTTCCATTGATTATTGGCAGCTTGTCTAGCTATATTAGCCTCGATATGATGGCCCTCAATTTTTGCACCCCAATGTGGGTCTCGGCTTTGGGACATTCACCCTCTTTTTTGGGATGTCCTGCGAGGTCCACCTTGAAATGTCTTGCCTTCTTATAATGCGTGTAATTACATGTGGTGCAAACAGGGGCTTCGATGAACTTGGCCTCATACTCGACCACTGTCAGAAAATGCTAACGGCCTCATCTTTCGGCCATGAACTCTGCTACTTTCCTATCCCATACACATTGCGAAGTATTTGTCATAGAGATATTTCAGCTTTACCAGTCGATATCCTTATGATTTTCTCGCATCAACATCCACCGTCTTCTTGCTTCATCTTCTAGCATAAAAGTAGCTAGAAGCACTTTACGAACCTCTGACGAGGGAACACTTCAAATAGTTTCTCAATCGCAGGGACCCGCTTGACTTTCAATGGATCTAGTCCCCATGGGCTGTGGTGGTTTCATTTTCTTGAATTCCTTGGTGAGAGCTATAATCCAGATCATCATTTTGATTATCCGGCCGGGTGGTCTCTTGGGAGGTGGAGGTGGCGGGTGTGGTTCTTTGCCGCTATTGCCCTTTGCTATTGCCACTCTGTTCATCTCAAAGCTTTTGCCATTTCTGTATCAATCTTTCCATTCATCCATTCGGGTTGAGGATCTCTATTTCATCTCCACTAGTTCTCACCATCTGATTAAACCTGCATTATGCTATATATAGGATATACACAAGTATGCATGTAACAAAGAGCATACATATACAGGTAATTTGCAATGCAAGTAATTCACAACTTACAACACATAATTGTTCATATCAAACATTTAAGCATATAATCAATGCTTCCAAATTCATATTTATCACACGAATGCATCCTAGATCTTATCTAGATGCTTATTGCTCATTTTGGACAACTGTGTGGGTTATTAACTCGTGCTCTGATACCACTCTATCACGACCCGAACCCGCCGCTATAGGTTAAGAACATAACTGGCCAGTAATCCTAAGATTACCTACGGCCTCAAAACAAAATAGACATAACTCAACAGAGTAAAAGGGCCAAACAGAAGCAATAATCAAAAACTTTGTCCATAGAGCCATGCTTATATGCACTTCAAAACAAACCATACTCATATACGTTAATAACCCACGCCAAAAGTACAGTACCATAAATTCTTTAAGACAGGATCATCCACCTAAGTCAACCCATGACAAACTATTTACAAATATACATAAAGTCCTTGCTAGCAAGAAAAAATATAATTACATAACAAAATGGCAAGGGTAGGTCTCGTCTAAATGCGTGAGACACAAAGTACGACTTTCTCAAAACTTCGTGTTGTTCTTGTAGACTTCAGGAAATTTTGGGGTTTGGGCTTCCTCGCTCATCTACAAATACATGAATGGCGTGGCGATAGCCGAGTGAATAATATCAAATCTGAGAGTCATATAAACAACATGTAGAACAACATGCTCCAAGCGGCCTTAGGCCCCAATTCATATTTCTACTTAATACATATACATTTATACCAAGATTAGATCAAGTATGTAGTTCAAACATACTAGCCTTTGGCCCATCGATTTCCATTCATGTCAAAAGCGGCCTTGACCCATTCATTTATATCCAAGCGGCCTCTGGCCCATTCATTTTATGTAAAGCGGCCTTTGCCCATTCATTTATGTCAAAATGCCCATTTAGCCGGCCCGATCATTCATGTCAAAATGCCTTGACCCTCATTTAAGTCAAAAGCGACCTTTGGTCCATTCATATATCAAAAGCGACCTTGATCCGTTCATTTCTATCAAAAACGACCTTCGGTCCATTCATTTCTATCAAAAGCGACCTTGATTATTCATTTCTATCAAAATGACCTTTGGTCCATTATTATTATTATCAAAGCGACCTTAGGTCCAATCATTCATTCATATCGACTTTTGTCACAATCGATTAGCTTAACTCATAAAGCTCATAAGGGGCCACAATTGGACATTGATAAGCTTTCAAACATCGATATTACTCATAGTGAGTGGCTTGTGGATTTGCCACGGAGCTTGACCCTCGCATTTCATGAACACAAAAGGATCATGAATCAATCCATTCTTTAATTCACATCTTCCTCTTTAGGCTTTATTCTTATCTCATTAACTCATTTACAATGTAACATATGCCTAAGAGTGCTTACAAGTGAAAGAGAGCGGAAAAGCGAGAACTTCAGAATGCAAAAGCAGAATCTCGAAAGCGGTCCACATCGGCTCGGACCCTTAAAGCTTTACAAAGTCTTGGATAGGTGAAATTTACACTCGTCGTCCAAAATGGCTTTTTTTTCACTCAAGGCCTCTCAACATAGCTCCTTCGGCGTGAACTTACCCATTTCGAGCGGACTCTATGTTGCAAAAAATCTTGGATGCATCATTTTTTATGCTTTCAGCAAACTAGGCGCTCAGCGAAGTTCATCCTCCATGATCCCCGCTCGAGCGTGAAATTCCCCACTCGAGTGGACACCATGCCTACAAGAACAAAATACTGGGAGCTCGAAATCCCCGCTCGAGCGAACATCAAAATTCTGGGTTTCCCAGATTATGTTCTTGGGCTCAATTCAACTTTCGGCCAGATACTTGCATGCAATGGCTCAAATCTCAAATATAATCATGCTAACATGGTATAGGCGTCAACTTATAGCTCAATGAGGCTCAATTTCACAAATAAGTCATGCATTCCCCGATCTCCCATCAAGCTCATTAACAATATACAAATTCATGCATTCAAGCTCCCGACCACTAATATGTGCAGCCGCCTTGATGAATTAACCACATTCTCATCTTGGAATTCACATAATATGTTGCATGCGTGGCAGTGATTATACATTCTCATCTTAGACAACACAAACACATGCATGTGATGAAGATTATACATTCTCATCTTGGAGCAACACAAAATGTACGTAAATGTGATTCTTGAACAACACAAATGTACGTACTTCATTCGAATTAGCCACATTCTCATCTTAGACAACACAAATGGTGATCAAAACATGAGTTTCAACTAAAACTCTACATGAATCATGTATTTCAAGCTTACATGCTACTATTTCACAATTTCATACATGCATGCTTATATCAAGCTTTAATTCCAACAAAACCAACTTAACTCATGCTCTTGGTACAAACAACCCATGAACACAAAGATCACACTTACTTTCCGCAATTCAAGCGTCAATGGCTTACCTGAAGCCCATTCCTTGATCTATGGTCCGATTTAGAGATGGACTTCAAATTCTTCAAGCTTAAGTCAAAATAACACAATTCTCTCCTCTCTCTCTCTAACGACCCCCCCTCTTTTTCTCTTAGAGTTTGCTCGTAAAGTCATATAAAAGGAAAGAATTGAACTTAAGAAGGCTTATAATATAGCCCCACTCACATGCATTATTTAACATAAAATAATTGAGCATTACCATTAATTAATCGATTAATTTGACCGAATCGTTTTCTAATTAAATTTCACCGTAGGCTCTGAAATTACAGCTAATCACAAAAGGTGTAATCGGTTTGGGTTACTGTGGCCAATAAGGGCCTCAATTAAATTTCAGCGGATTATTCAAGCAGATATTCCTACGGTGAACAAATAGAGTTCCAAAATCACATATCACATAATGGCACACAAAATCATATCAAAACATATAATCACATACCGTATTAGGGACCAATTAACATGTCACAATCTGAGCAGGTATCACAGTCCATCTGTCACTTTTGGCGAACAACATCACCGATATCTCTGAGAGGAAGATGAGCACAATCATCTTTCCTCTCCTATCAATTCTTGATATGATCTGCTTTCCTCTTCGCGCTTCCCACTTTGAGGGCCGTTCTTAGATACTAAGGTTAATCCTTCCGAACGTCAATTTCTTTTCGCATCATAATGGGGATGGTAGAACTAAATACGCAATTAAGTCTTAGGCTAATTTGGTATTCACGCCATTGGACAAAAACTTTGTTATGCCCTAGCCAAATCTCTTGGTTGGCTGAGGCGCTACTTAGAGTGAGATCTTGATCATCACTTAGTAACTACGCTCACCGACTCGGCAAGCGCGTGTCGACTTGAGATGATGTTGTCCCCGACAGGAGTTTAAGCGAAGGCAAAGATCGCCCTAGACCGGTCTGAGGAAAAAAAACGAACAGTGGCGATTAGATCACTTTGCCTTTCATATTTGCATGTATATGTATTGGCACTATGTTCATCTTATCATTTTGTTTGTCTTGAGGCGGATTTGAAAGTGTTGGTTTCAAACGACGATGTCGTACTCGCAGAAATCAAAACCGCACTATAGTTCATCGGCCATCCAAACCTTCAAAAATAAGGGAGGCGACCCACATTCTCTGCCCGATGCCAGCGGCTTACATAACGTTCTCGGGCGGACAACATTCGATCCGCAGCGGCGACAATCAACTTCTTGCCTTCATCTTTGACTTCAAAAACTTGGGGTAGATCGGTTTAGAGTCATCGATTACGAACGCAAAAGAACAAAGTGGTCAAACCAATTGCTAAGGATTAGGACTGTTGGCGGAAGTTGACGGCGATTAATTACGGCCTTTGAGGCGGATTGAACTCTTGACTCCTAAGTCCGTCTACATCAAGTGAGGATGCCTTCGAAGATATTTTTTCAAACTTGGGAGACCTTCCTAGTGATTCTTTGTGAAGATATGGTAGGAAAATCTTTCCGCAGATGGCACGGAAGAGGAATCCGAATGCATATTCGCCCAAAAAAGGCCGAGCCATCCATTTGGACTTGTCCAACTTCATCTGTTCAACCTCTTGTTCTTCAACATCTTGTTGTAGAGGATCGGCTCAAAAGGGTTGTCATCGCCAAGGCGGAAAAAGGATGCTGAGCACCCGATTCTGAAGCGGCCAAATTTGAAGGATCGGTACGAAAAGCGCCAAGGACAAGGCCGCTGCAGAGGGCCTGGTGATAAGCAGCCATGCTTAGAGAAGTCGGTGTGGTTGCTCCTTTCATCATTGAACCAAGATAAAAAACATGTCGATCTCCTCACGAGCGTCGGCTTTGAAAGATCAGCCGGTGGGATTGAGCTTGTACGCATGATCTCGCTTGCGGGCGATAAAGGTGACCTTTCATCTTAAGCGGAGTTAGCGGTAGCATTAGCTGCTTTCGTTGGCCCTTCACCGTGTTTATCCTTGGAATGTGACGATCTTTTGGTTTGCACTTTCGATGTTTCTTGGAATGTAGCGATCCTTTGTTTTTGAGATAGTTGGAAGGATCGCGGAATTAGGTGACGCCAGCGTGACAACATCGAAAATTGGCCGTTCTGATGTTGAAGTCGATGGCCAAAGGAAGCGGGGTTGAGGCAATAGAGCCGCAATAGAAAGTGCTGACGAATTTGAGAAGGAAAAGAGCGGGGCAGGGGCTGGCGATCGGCTTCAGATCAACTCGAGGTCATACCGCTAAGGAGAGGGCAAATGCAGGAATTGCTCAAGTTAGCCAGGAGGCACTTTGCAAAGCGGGGCCGAGTTGGAAGGGTTGAAGCAAGCTAAGGAAAAAGCCGAATCTGAGGCTTCGCGGTGTTGGTTGGAAGCGCCTCTTTTAATGACTCGTGAAGAAGTCCCCAAATTTGAGAATCGGGGATTGGGACAGTAGCTCAAAGCCCTTGTTGCGGCAGGTTACATTGGCCATGCCAATTCCATACGAGCAAGTGGACGTTGAGCACTTGAGTCGATCTAAGACTTGATTTGGGTGACGATTCTGTTTTGTTAGGCTTTACCCAATTTCAATGTATGTTTTTGTTAGTTGACTTTCATCTTTTTTGGATTTTCTTGCCAATATGTAAAATGTCGGGCTAGCGAATAACCGCGTTAGCAAAAATTTGGGGCACTCAAGCCGTCTAGATTGATGAATGCCTTGCCCGGTAGTTCATGAGCGTAGATTGCCGAATAACCGTTACTTATGAATCTTGTCTTGAAGAATCGATTAGTGGTACGGCAATTTGGGGCACTCAAAGCGTCTAGATTGATAGATGCCCTTGCCCCCAGCGGGTTCATGAACATAGATTGCCCGAATAACGCGTTACTTATGAATCTTGTCTTGAAATCGATTAGGTGGAATGGCATAGGGGCACTCAAGCCATCTAGATTGATGAATCTTCCTTACACTTACCTTACCCAGTGGCGGATTTTCATGAGCGTAGAACGCCGAATATCATTGATTGATGGGGCGATTGGGGTATATATTTCGGTCGTGGCGCAGGGCTATTAGCGCTTCAATATTAATGAAGTTGCCTGAAGGTGCTGCCCTTGTAGGGAATAAATGGGCGTGTACTTTGTGAGCGAGGTCCTACTTATGTGCTCGATTAACTTCAGTCCGGTTCTTTGGAAGATTAAACAAGTCACGAATGTCAAATAAAATTTTCTTCTGGCCAGGAAATGAAGGGCGAAGCGGCTTCGTGAGCCTAGGAGGTGCCATGAGTCGGCAATTGAGCGGTGAACCTTCACGCCGCAGCGATAAGACTTGAGGATTGGGAGACACCAATCTCCTGGGTCGTCATAATGGAGGAGTCGCCCGGGGAGGGACAAGCGGCCTGACATAAGTCTCCTCATGTGAGACCCCTGGCTTTTTGTAAACTTATTAGGTCCCAAAATTTTGAGTTACTATAACAAAGCCTTTAATTAGTTGATTGCTGTAAATTAAACCTAGAGCAAATTATCGCAGACGAACCCATACAAGCCGGATCGACCGGAAGCTTAGAATCATAACACTCTAATATTAATTATTTAACTCTCAAATTTTAGATTAATTGCTCTAAACCCTAACCGGTTTTTACGGTCTTTATTCAGTTATTTACCTTTAAATTCAAAACAAGATAATAAAAACCGAATTATTTTTCCTAAACACTAATTTATTAACTCTTCACTTGAAATAGATATTTTAATTGAGCCCAAGCCCTCACATTTTTATTAAATCACAAATTGACCTCAAACAAGTACCATTATATATTTATATATATACACTTGTACTCTAAAATCTTCTTCTAACATTATGTTTTACAATTTCCAAGATTTGTACACAAAATAAATAGGGAAATCTCCCCAAATCTAGGACATGACTAGCCGTCATCATTATACTTTACTACAAACAAATCCGTTGAATCTTGAAGCAATAATGACTTTGGTACCAATAAAGATTTGCTATGAGTATTTAAATTAGCCCTAAACCTAACTAGATCATAAGTAAATACATAAATAAGGTTTCAATACATGAGTTTAATTTCAAGCCCTCATTTCTTTTATTAAGAATTATCCCAAAAATAGTACATGTACCCTAATACTATTAGTACCATCAATCAATTGAAATATATATATATATGCATACATTGAGAACTGTACCCCTAATACATAAAATCATTAAAATAATAACCCCATCACCATTCCCTATGCCTAGCCTTCCTAGAAGAAAGTGAGAAATCAATTTCCAAAAAATATCATCATGAACTTCTAGGAAAAACCACCAACCTAGGGTGCTAATTCCAAAACTAGTTCCCTTTTAACTAAGTGTTGTGTAAATCATTGACCAAGCCTCCCAAATCCCCTCCATTTCCTTAGAATCCAAACAAATCCTAACCCTTCCATCCATTTCCAACTAAGGGACTTTTTAGACTTTTTGCCTCAAAGGTTTGTCTATAAATACCAACACCCCCCTAGCTTGCAAGCACATATAACACACCACACCCACACACACTTCGGCTAGAGAGAGGGAGGAGAGAAAGAAAGAGAAGTCTAGAGAAGAAGAGGGAGGAAGAAGAGAGCCTTCTTGTGCAAGCTTAGTAGGTAAGCCACAACACAACCTTCTCTTTCATTTTCCTTTTTCAAATACATGTTTCTAAGGGTTCTAAATAATGTTTTCAGATCTTTTATTGATGAGTTACTTGTGTTAAAAATGCTAAAAGTTGAGCATTGATTCCATCTCTCTTGTATTTTCCCCATTTTGGCACAAAACCATCTTTTTATACCAATCTCTCAAACTTTCCAAAGGCACACCTTCAAGAAAACTTTTGAGTTAAATATATGTTAGTTATCATGTTTTATTCACAAAAAGAAAAATTTCCTCGGTGGAACCCTTTTCTCATAAATCTTCTTGTTTTGGACATTCCACCTTAAAATCTGTTTTTTTTCACATTACTTCGAAATTCTAGAAAAATGTAAAAATTATTACGGACCTCTATTTTATGTCAAAACCTTCCTTAAGGTGTTATCTTTCAACTAAATTGGTTTCATCGAAAAACATCAATGGGTTGCAAGAAAATCAAATTTTAAGTAGCGGTCAGCGGATGCGGGCCAGTTACGGGCGGTCTTTGGAATATTTTCTAAATAACTCAAACTACGGAAAAGAAATCCCATTTCGAAAAATTTTCTAGAAACTAGATCAAATTCTCTCGAACTATAGGAAGACCCGAGTCGGTGGAAGATCTAAAATAGTCCTTTCATTTTAATCTTTATGTGATGTTAAATCTGGAAGCGTATTTATGCATGGATGTTTTATGCCCTTGAATTCATGAAATTGCCTACTTACTTATGAGCATATCTTGGCATGATATTATATGTGTTATGGTTATATTATTTATCTTCCTCGTCTTAAGGATGCATGCTTATGTGGATATTATTGTCTTATCAATTAGACTAACTTTGATGTAAAACATTTAACTTCAATGGGAAACCTAATTGGGAGGTATTGGGTTTTTCGAGCACTCGAGTAATGAAAAGATGAGAATATGTGATATATGAATTTTTGGGATCGTTCCTATTTGAAAGTTAAAGTCTTGCATAGCGATTGTCGCGTAAACCACGGAATGGAGCAGACGTATTCGGACTCATGCGGCGCTTTGAGCGGTGAGATAAGGTTGCGTCCGGATGGGACATTAGGGATGATAAAACTTTCTGGAAGGATGAGGTTGGATTCGGGAGATAAAACTTTTTCTTTTAGCTATCCTTTTGAGGCCACGTAGTTAGCGCTATCACGGTATGTAACCGTTGGTAGGCATCAGAGTTAGTTCTACAACAAAGCGACAAGGGGAGTTCGAATAGTCGGGTGTCCAATTCTTGTGGTTGGGAGGACGAAATCTCTTTAGGGATTTCTGGTTTACTAACATCTAACTTGTAACCCCTTAGTTGAGTATCATGCTTTACTATTTGATGTTATGTTTGTGATTGTGTATTGGGTGTGTGTGTGTGTTTTACTAGGGATTCAAAGCTCACGGCGTGTCATGCTAGGTGTCTAAGAGGAGCTTATAGTGAAGGCGACAAACACAGAAACCGAAGACTTTTGGCTATCTTAGAAAAGTTAAATTCCTTTTGATATTTTGTAAGACTCATATGAAGATTTAAGTTTTCTCTTGGAATGTAATGTAATGGATCAAGCTTTTGAAATTAATGATATTTGTGGTTGTTATGTACTTATATTTTAATATTTATATGTATACACCTTATCGTTGCTTATGTGACCTTGTGTCAATACCTTTTAAGATCTATCAAAGGGTAGTCTTGTTTGCCTAAGCCGGACTTAGAAGGGAGGCTAATTTGACTCCTCACGTGATCTGGGATCTTACTTGATTTATTGACCATAGGACTCATTGGTGACTCTCCTTGCGCAACCAATAGTGTAGGTTTGGGCGTCACACCTCAACCGAATCTGGAAGGAATCCGACATGACTCCTCGCCCATTGAGTTTAAGTGGTCTTCATGGGTAATAAACCAATATGACGGTCGATCATTCGAGATCCAAATGTGGCAGTCGAGTTTGCTCGATAGATTTTTCCACCCGAAGTTTAGCAGTCGATGGTAGGTCGGCCAGACTTCGAAGTGTTTCGTGAAGGCGTTCACGGGGCGATGAGGGGACTGTACACGGCTTATGAAATCGGCATGCATCTCCACGCCGCTCACCGTGACATAGAACAAAGAGATGAACGCATCCGGAAGTTAGAAGCTCGCGTCGAGAAGGCCGAGCGTGAGCTAAGGAAAATCAAGTTTGCCGGGCCCTAATCAACCAGCCACCCTAACCCAGTTGTCAAAGAAAGGGTTACTCAAAGGCTGATTAGTGATGTGATCGCCGATCGTAATACAGCTAGCATGTTCGCGATTGAGACTGCGAGAGCCGTGACTTATGAAAAAGGCTTCCATGATGGCGGTGGTGAATTCGAAGACCAAGAAACTTCGTAGAAAATTTTGCGATGTGAAAATCATGGCTTTAAGCACGGTTGGATCAAGGCATCTCAAGCCGTGGAAGCTCTCCAAGCGTCGGGCATTGATTCGGTATTGCCACTCTACCAACATAATCATTTTCCGTTTTCCACCTTTGAAGTCGAGAAGAGTGAGGATGAGGGCGACGCCGTATAAAAATACTATACAATTATGTAATTATTTTTTGATTGAATAAAATGTCCTATTTTAAATGTTTCATTGTAATTTGCATTTGGCACACACATGTTTGCATGTGTTTCATTGTATAAACATTAACCGGCCCGAGTCAACTAGGCATTTAATTAGAGCGGCTATATCTTGACTTGTCATGAAACATTCTTCATTAAATATATATTTGGCATCGTGTACTACAGTCAATGCACGATGAGGCTCGGGTCGGAGGCTTAATCGGGACAAATGTGTCATGCACCGGGGCTCGAATCAGGAGATCGACCCATCTATAGTTTTAGTTTAGATAATTAGGCCATTTTAACTCCAAAAAGAAAAATTAGTACATGGAGTGGGTATGGCCAATGTCGTCGGCGTCGTCTTTTGGAGTTCGGTGTTAATGAAATCGCCTCGGGGTCATTGCAGGATTAGAAATAAATCGCCTCGGACTCTTGGCTTGATAACTTCACTTCGTGTTCGACTTCGATTTAAAACAATTTTGTTGCGTGGGGTTAGATAAGTGTGAATGTCAAATGGAGTTTTCTTCAATGAGCTCGAACTTTAGGTGAGCTTGATACTACAATGAATTCTGACGAAGAACCCACCGTCTAGAGGTAGGGTGTTCAAAGAAGAAAGGCTTGTCGGCCTCCAAGTCGTCAGCAGATCACCCGAAGGAAGAAAGCAACAACGGGGAAGTTCTTGCGCGGCAGAGAAATAGAGGTGACGTAAGCGCCCGATCGTTGAGTTTTCTTGTTTTTCGTGAAATTCCTCTCTTGTCTGGATCTTGGCCTTAGCGTTGTCTATGGTGTCAAAAGCTCTCCACTCGGTGATTGTCTCGCCGGTGTGAACATCGTGGATTCAAGCGCGGTTAGATCAAAGCATTTCAAGCTGCGGATGCTCTCCGAGTAACGGGCGTGGATTCGGCACTGCCGCTATACCAACGTGACCACTTGCCCTTTTTCGCCTTCGAAGTTGAGAATGGTGAGGGCGAAAGCGGCGCAAGTATGAAAATAGATATTGTAATGCTTGAGCAGCGGTTTGCGTTTTTTGTAATTCTTGTTTGTCGAATAAAATGTTTTATTTTAAAAGTTTATATCTCATTACGAATTTTTATATGCTTAATTAAGCATCTTATTTGAATGTTGGCATGTTTTGTTTTGTTCATGCGGTTGTGCGGCTCAACTTAAATATCCTCCTTTGATGTGTAAATGTTTTTCATTACAGGCGCTCGAATTCGGAATATTACTCGGCCCTTGAGTGTCTTGGGTGGGACACTAATTGGTTAGCCAAATTTAGAAGCTTTATCGGCCAAAGACATCATGTCTGATGGGGCTCGAATCAGGAGACTTTTTTTTGACAAAGCGTCATCGCCAAGGTGGCTCTGAATCAAAGACTTTTTCGCCCAAAGGCGTCATCGCCCATGAGGCTCGAATCGGAGGATTTTCGATCCAACGTCATCGTGATGGGGCTCGAATCCAGGAGGCTTTTTTAAAGGCGTCATGCAGATGAGGCTCCATCCGAAGGCTTTTCGATCCAAAGGCGTCATGTCTTGGATGGGGCTCAATTGGGCTTTTTCGGCATAAAGATGTCATCTTGCGATGAGGCCGAATCCAAGAACTTTTTCAACCCAGCGCCATCGTTGATGGCGCTCGAATTGAGCTTTTTGACTAAAGGCATCATCGCCAAGGGGCTCGGTCGGAGACTTTTTCGAAAGGCGTCATCTTGTTGAGGGAGCTCCGAATCTAGAGACTTTTAGCCCAAGGCGTCATCGCTAATGAGGCTCCGAATCCAAAAGGCTTTTTACCCAAAGCGTCATCTTGTTGATGGTGCTCCGTGTCTGGAGGCTTTTTGGCCCAAAGGCGTCATCTTGTAGATGAGCCTTGAATCGAGCTTTTTTCGCCCAAAGAGTCATCTTGTAGATGGAGCTCGAATCAAGGCTTTTTCCAAAGCGTCATCGTCGAGGGCTCGAATCAAGGCTTTTTCCAAAGGCGTCATCATAGAGGGCTCGAATCAGAGACTTTTTCGCCCAAAGGCGTCATCATGATAAGGCTTTGAATCAAAGGCTTTTTGACCCAAAGACATCATGGATGAGGCTCAGAACACAGCTTTTGCGGACCAAAGGCATCATCTTGATGGCGCTCGAATCGGGCATTTTTGGCCCAAAGGCGTCATCTTGTAGGGGTTCGAATCGAGACTTTTTGTGTCGTGATATCCATGAAGGCGCTCGAATCCGAGGCTTTTTGCCAAAGGTGTCATGCAGGGGCTTTGAATCCGGAGACTTTTGGCCAGTGTGATATCAACGAAGGGCACTCGAATCGAGGCTTTGGCCCAAAGGCGTCATCTTGTAGGGCTCCGAATCTGGAGATTTTGTGTCGTGATATCCACGAAGGCGCTCGAATTAGGAGCTTTTCGGTCCAAAAGGCGTCATGTCTTGATGGGACTCGACTCCACGAGATTTTTGAGACCAAAGGCGTCATCTTGCGCCGATGGGGCTCCGAATCCGAAGGCTTTTAGCGTCGTGATATCCACGAAGGCGCTCCGAATCAGGCTTTTTCATCGGAGGACTTTTTAACTAGATTTTTGCGATGGGTGGGATTACAACTTTTCAAAGAATCCTGCATTACAAAAGTGGAATGTGTACATAGCAAATCATTTAGAACTAGGATCATTCCCCACAAGTCGGGTTTAATGACAAAATTTTCACAAGTGCATTGAGTTCGAGCGGTGGCGGACTCGTCCTAACATATTCTGGCCGATATGCAATCTATCCGATAATGGTGTCTCGATTTAGGACCCAATTTTCCATCAACCGGTTTCTTGTCATCCAAAGTACCTTCGGGATCAACTCTGCCGGTGTGTGGCGCAAGTGAACGTTGCTTATATCGACTTGGCAAAATTTATTCTTTGGTATCGCCCTAGGGCTTTGTGGCTTTTCCTAGGGAGGTCAGAGCATCGTCGAAATTTGTTTCGATTCGGCACTTCTGTGAAGTTGACCTGCGACTTCGTTGGTGTCTTTCCAAAAAGGAGATAACATGCTTGTGCGGATTACTGGGAACCACGAATTTGCTCAATGCCATGTTCGGTCGGGAAGCGTAGTTGCTGATGATAGGTGCTTGGCACGGCCTGAATAGTATGCAACCAAGTTCACCCATTGATGAGATTATACGGCGAAGGGAGCTTGACGACCAAGAATTCCACATCCACTGTTTAGGAGCCCGCTCGAACGAGTAGTGTGATTTTCCCCAACGGGTACTCTAGATTGCAATGAAGCCGAATAATGGATAAGGGGCGGAGGCAGGTCGATTCGTTGAAGCGGGTTTGATGAAGGTCTCGTAATACATAACCTCCGAAGTGCTCCTGGTCTATGAGGATCGTTCAGCGGTAAATCGGTTTGCGTGTAGTTCAATGACCAATGGATCAATGTAGAGTGTTATGCGATAAGATCGGAATAAATCGAAGATAATACTCGAGCTTAGTGGGGTAGTTTACGTTGGTGTCGTTATACAGAAATTTGGAATTAGCGTGCGGTAAAAGCGTTGGAAGGCTATATATCATATGAATGATCTAAGCGGTGAATCTGCCGAAAACAGCTGTTCGATGCGCTCTTCGGACATATTCTTGGGCCAAACCATCTTGCACCAATTCCTCAGAAGGTCTTTTCAAAGCATAACAGCGTCCGTATCATGACCGTGATCTTTGTGATATTTACACACTTTGTCCGCCTTCTCGTGTCGAGGTCCCACCATTTTGGGCCATTTGAAGAATGGATTTTGGACATAACCGTGATTGGCTCGGCGACTCATATATTTCTTGTCGTGGCGCTTTGTCGCCTACTATCAACTTAGGTTGCTATGCGCTTTCGGTGTGAGCATGATCTCTTGATCGGCGAATCCGTCTCTTATCTCGTTTAGCCATTGTCGTAGTTCGAGCTCTGAGGTGGTCTGAACTTATTGGTGAACAATTTTAGGAGAAATTTGTTTTGTTGGCCTTGTGTCAACTTTAACATGGCGTCATCTTCCACTTTGCAGTATTCCTCTTCTTTCTTCACCACCCCCCAGACTGTTTTAGGGGGTTTTCTAGTCAAGGAACTGCGGAGGGCACTATCTGGATGTAATCCCATTTTGAAGGCGGTGATGGCCATGAAGTCGTTTTAGCGTCATCAACAAGATTAAAGCATTCCCAATATCGCGAATATGCTCTTAGTGTTTCTCTGGCAAGATTTACATTTCGAGAGAGTAAACATGTTTGGTGGACCTCGTTGGTGATGAATCATACTGAAGGATTCGTAATTGGTAGAAGGTTTTAATTGAAGGCGGCTCCGGTTTATAATACCACTGACGACCAATGGTCCCCAAGCTATTTGAAATATTGACCCATGAGGGCCTCGTTGTCTACATGCAATGTCATGGCTTGCTTGTAATGGCGGATGTGGTCGATGGGGTCTGATTTGCCATCATACAAGGTGAATGATAGTGCTTTGAATTTCTTAGGTAGCACTGCCTTTGCAATCCGTCGTACGAAGGGATCGTGTTGATCTTCGTCCAAAGCTGTTCCTTCATAAACTTATGCCTTATCTGAGGGACTTTCTTGAGAAAAAGCTGGTAGTTTAGTCGCCCCTTCTTCACAGGCTCAGGATAACAGTCGGGTCGCTATCAGTGTCGTCTTGTCGGGCTCGAGGTCGTTGACCACCTGCCTTCGGAGATCGTTCTGGATTTAGGCGTACAACTTGTTTGGACTTCACCACTTCCAAGGCCAGATCTTCCACGAAGCGTTAGTTCTCGATGATCATGTTCTCCAACCTCTGTTCATTTTCTTTGCTTGTTCCATGATCGCCTGCATTGTCTCATGCTTCGAAGTCGAGGGTGAGGCGAAGTTCAAGGCACGTCTCACGGCGATAGTCTCCGGTCCAAGCATGTTTGTTGGAGTGAGGTCGTCTCTTTGCGTGGTTTCATCAGTGACTATTAGAGGATCTTCTGTTACGCCTGCCATGGATATATTTGAGTATTCCTGAGCCAGGGCCAATTGTGGAGAAGTGGTTTAGAAATACTCTTCTAATCCCGGGGGACGCTAGTAATCCTCTTCTAGTCACCTGAAAAGGAATAAACACTCCGATCGGGGGTGCCGGAATTAGCACTCCGACAGGCAAGTTAGTCTCTAATCTCTGAATTGCTTATATTTTAAGTAAAGTGTAACATTCTCACATACCTTTCTCGATGGGTGATCCTGTATTTATAGTACTTTCTTTGGGCCTTTTGGTGGGCCCATCCTTGTTCGTCACATGTACCTCTACTCGGCGCGTACATTCTCTTGGTGGGATGCTAGTTATTTTATTGACTCCTTGATTGGTGGGGTATATGCGAATAGAGGTTACGTTTAGGACGAGACAAGCTCATTAAGTCCTATGGATATAATAATATTGACTCACAAAGTTTAACATGGAAAGGATTGATAAAGATGGTTTGATGTAATGGATGTAGCAGATAGTGCGATAGATGCAAAGGGTGACATACTCTAACCCTTATTTGGAATCGTGAGAAGGAAGAACAAATCCCAAACCGCTGAAATCGTAAGAGGAAATGAACACGAAAATCACGCTAAAATCGTGAAGAGGTCCTAAGAAAAACCAATCGGTAGCGTTCACGCGTCATGAATAAACTCAAACAAGTTGAAATTCTGTGATGAAAAGAACACTCTAACCGCGCTGAAATCCTGAGAAGAGGTTCGAAAACAACTACTCGGTAGCGTTCCACACAACATGAGATAAATTCCAAACATCTTTGAAATCGTGTGAGGAAAAGAACACTTTGACAGTGAAATCATAAGAAGAGGTTGAAACAACTACTCGAGGGCGCCTCCACAACTGAGATAAATTCAAACCTTATTTGAAATCGTGTGAGAAAGGACCTCTAACCACTCTGAAATCGTGAGAAGAGGTCCTATGAAAACCAATCGAGGCGCATTCCGCATCACAGAGATAACCCCAGAGGACAATTATCTGTCATTTGCTCGGCGTAAAGGATAAATGATACAAAGATAACACAAGATGCAAATAAATGCAATATGTGCAATAATATGATACATGCTACGGGGAATGTAGTGCATAATGCTTCTGAAATGCAATAAACAAACAAAGCGGCTCTTTAGCAAGCACCTCATGGGGCAGTGGCGATGAACCGCTCTACTCTATGGGATCTCCCCTTTGTGTTCTTGAACTCTTACCTTCAACTCTCACGGATCAAAGGCCCTCAAATGTTGACACGGGATAACCTTTGCGTGTAGAAACCACAGATGCCACTTGTCTTCACGATCATATTCACAACTATCCCTATTCTCCAGCGGGGTGACAAACTAGGTTGGTTCGGTATCGAAATTGAGGCACACATGCTATCTCAATCTATGGATTTGCCATATAGATTTCAAGCCAAGGATACACCCTAGGTATTCAAACTAGACTTTAGTCTCGAGAAATTCCAAACCTTTGTGTTCTAGGCATCGCCATTGAACTCTAGTTTCTACCGTCATCGTTGGTCTCCTAGGAACTCATTGCAAACACAGCCAAGATGCCTCTAGCAGGGAATGGTAATTAGGGAGAGCACTTCTAATCGCCATTACGGCTTGAAGCGAGCTTGAGCTTGAGCTTAGAGGTACACTCATACTTGAACATCGACAAGGCACGATGAGGTACATCGAATGCAATCTCAAAAATTGCGAAGTTGAAACAAACTCGGATACTCGATTTTCCTTCTTTTCTTTTGTTTTGCGATCTGGAACCTATGCTAGCTTTAGATAGGCCCTTGTTCTATTGTTCTCACATGACACAGGTTGAACCTGCGGTTTATGAAGGAACAAATCCTATTTTGCACATATGTGGAGAAGCGGCCTGACTCTGAGCACAAAATGATTTATGTTTGAAATTGAAATTGAGAAATGAGTTCCTAAGGGTATTGAGCCTCGACCAGGCCCTGACACACCATGACTCAACAAAGGAAAACAAACAAAGTAAAACAACCTAAACATACACATTTACACTCAAAATGACTCAAAACAAGAATCGAGACAAACAAAAACAACAACCACAACACTCGGATATGTTCCAATGGTGAGAGACCTCTCAGCTCACAAGGAGCATGGTTCTCACAGGAGTATTGTTTCCCACCCTTTCTTCTTTGTGATTCTCACATCACTATAGCATAATCTCTATTTCTCTAACAAGCCCTTTCCTCACTTTTTCCTCTCAGTACATCTCTCTATTCTTTAATCTCTCTTATTTTTATCCCTCCACAGGTGGTTGATGGATAAGCAAGGAAGTTTTGGGCTCTTCCCCTAGTATTCTACTAGATTCTCATTCTTTTGCTCACAACTAGTGAGCTCTTCCCTGAAGGGGTTGTCTGCTTGGATCATAACACTACTGGCCTTGCGAATGATGTCCCAGGCTGGTATACAATTGATTGGTCTCACACATTGTGTTTTCTCGTCCCCATTACGGGTTGAGCGCCAATTTGGGTGTGATCAAACTGTCTAAATAAGAATTGAATACCTGTTCCATTCGACTTGGGCTTCACACTTGGCTTCATACCTCACTTCTTAGAGGATGAGAGAGCTTTGACCCTTCTTGTTACCTTGATTGTGCTCGTTACGCGAATACCTTTCCGGCAAATATGGTGCCCTTTTAAGCAAGCATGTTGACAATGGAAAAACGAAAACGACTCAGCATGCCCCTAGTTCATCATTTTGACCATTTTTTATTTTTGGCTTGTGCTAAAACAATTTTGACCAACATAAGAGTTTGATTAACATGCTTATTCAATTTTACGATTTCAAATCATGCCGTCGGGTTATGAGCACTAAAAATTTACCTTTTTGGGTCTAGGAAATGGTCGATTTGGAAAAATGAAATAATTTTCAAGAAAATTAGTCAACCTCATTCAAAAAATCTTAAAACTATTTTTGCAAATGGTCATTGCTTAACCAGCAGAATCTACTCTTGAGATGCACAATCTCGGATCTGAATTTGAATTGTCTTATAAATTTGAATCTTTCTAACAGAATGGGACAGTTGATTTTGAACGAAGCTGAGCCAATTTGCACATGGATAAGATAGCCAAGTTGAACAAGGGTAAACCAATCAACATGGGTGAGCCAAGCAGGTTGAAAATGATTGGGGCCGAACTTCAGGATGAAGTTGCCTACGTATCCCAAAAGATGGGAATCGAAATGCGTAGTTCCAGGTTGAGGTTCACTCAGGTATTAACGCTCTCCTTTTATGCTCTTACTTTTGCCAAAGCCGCCCTTTCGGGTTTTCAACCTTGCGAGCTCTGTTTTTCTATTTTTTCTCATCTCTTTTCTTTTTCTTTTCTTGCTCTAACTTTCGCCCTGCTCGCCCTTTTGGGTTTTCGGTCCAACAAGCCTCTCAAGGATAAAAAAAAGTTTAACTTTGTCCATGTTGATTGGTCATAGGAACTCTAAGTCGTCTGAATCCAAGAAGAATGGTGCTGTTCATTAATGATATAGAGTCCATCAAAGCAGTCTGAATTTGCCCCTAGTGTTATGGATAAGAACTCGGTTGTCCTTCAGCAAAACTTTCTTCTTTTCTCCATGTTGGGATTTGGCTTTCTTTCCAATCTTGGTTTGCAGAATGACCCATCTTTTGAATCTTTGAGTGCATCTGACATTTTGTTGCCCCTAGTTCAAAGGCTACTTCTGATCTAGCTTTGCAAGCTTTCTTTGATGATATCTAACCTTCTTGATCGGACCTTCTTGCCCCTAGTTCAAGGGTTGCTTGATCCCCATACAAAGCCTTATATTGGTTGATCGTTGAACATTCTAAATCAAAGTTCAAGGTATGAAAGCAAAAGGGGTCAAGTCTCGAGACCAAGAGTGATCTATCTTTACAATCTCAAGATGAATTCCACATGTCTTCAGGACCACATAAAACATTTTTGAAATCTTTTAAGAAAGTGACTAGTCACCGCTTATTTGAATACAATGAGAACCAATCTGGATCAAGCCAAGATCTTTCCAATACTCACATTAACAAACATGATCTCATTCACTAAAGGCTTAGCATGCCTCTCTTTCTCTCGATTGATCAAATTTTTGCAAATCCAGGAATTCCTTCCTCTTTGTGTTCATCCAGTGTTAGAAAAGTTTTGAAAAACTTGGGTCAATGCAATGACTTAAAGGCACAAAAAAGTAGGTGAAAATCTCTGGTTTCATTTAGATCTTCTAGTGCAAATGGCTCAATGGAAAAAAAGCAGAAAAGAGTGTAAAAGACAAACACAAAACAAGCAAGTGATGTCAGAAGTAACTTGTAGACACCCATTTTGACCGTCCTCATGACTGAGCGCCATCGTTTGAACACTCGATGGTTTTGTATGTCTACGTGGTCAATTTGAGTGCAGAAGTTCTCGATTGGCGCCTTGCCTTTGAGCCTCTAAACTTGTCTATTTTGTGCTTGGTGTTGGACCAAAAAGCTTGTTGTTTCAAGTCTGGAGGAGAGGGTGGCGATCGGTCATCCCCCCAGATCCACTCGGCCATGCCTTGTGCTGCCGACCATCAATAGTGGCAGTCGGCCCTGTGATGGCGACCATTTTATCCTTTTTTAGATATTTGTTTGCTAAATTTGTGCGGTATTTGTTCCTTGAAGTCCATCTTCATACTACGTGTATGGTGGGATGAATACAAGCTTGAATCTTGATTTTCTATATATAGGGGTGTCCTCCCCATTTTATAGTTAGAAAATTTGGATCAAAATTTCTCTCTCTCTCTCTCTCTCTCTAGAATTCTCTCTCTCTCTTCTTGTTTTGTACCTTAAAGCCTTGTTTCTCTACACCTTTGTACATCAACCACCAACCAAACACTCTCACCTTGGAGCTGAGGTCCCTTAGAGCCTGGTTTGAGCTTTTGAAAGGAGGTTTAAGCCTAAAAATGTGGCTGTTAGTCCTATGCTTCAAGAGTTATAAAGAGCCTTGTAAGCTTTGTTTTGACTACTTGTTTTGCCATCTTTTTATACTATTTTGAGATGATTTTCAACTACAAAAAACTCTGCTTTTAGCTAACATGATGGTTTGAGGTCATTTTGTGTAAAGGGTAGTCCTCCTTCTTGTTGCTTTATTGTGTAAGCTTTTGTGCCATCGTTTAGCATATTCATCAAACTTTTGGCCCTTTAAACCACTAAAATTCAGAGTTATTTCAATGGTAAAACTTGATTTTGAAGTCCAAAATTGAAGGGTAGCCTCCTCCTTGTGTCTTGTTTGCAAGCCTAGATAGCTTAACATGTGAGCATGATTTTCTAGCATTTTGTACCTTAATCTCGGCATGTTTTTGCTACTATTTTGACTAGTTTAGCTCTGCTTTGTGGTTTGGTCCTTTAAGGTTTGTATTGTGTAGTTGTAGTGCAATCTCCTTCACTAGCTTAATGTTTTAGGCTTTTAAACATGAATTGCATGAGTTGCTTGCATGTTTTAGTGTCATTTTGCACTCCATTTCAGCATTGAAATCTCTACAATCTCCCTCTGTTCTTCTCTCTTTCATTTTTTTTGAAAGTGGCTTTGAACCCCTTGTTGGCTTGAGTGTGGAATTGAGGCCCTCATGCCTAATGGTTTAATTCATCGGAGTTCATTACCAATAGCATGAGGCCTCTTTCATGCTCAAAGCACATGTGGTTTAAGCCCTCTTTCCATTAGAGGACACTCACCTTTTGGACTAATCAATTAAAAAATGGATTGGTAAGTTAAAATGTGTAAACAAAATGAACAAAGTAAAAGAGACAAGATAAACATCTTATGTGTTGCATTGCATGTGTTTGGATTAGACGTTAAATTGAACACAACAAAATGGGACATTTCATACTCAAAGTGATGAAAGCGTGCCACTTTTCTTGATCACTTGTCACCCTTGATCGTGCTTGATAGGGTGGTGGACTTTTTGAGTCTTGTTGTGCACTCATTAAGCTTGTACAAGCTTGGTTCTTTAGCCATCATCGTGAAAATGCTCGATTGATGGCTTGAGCCAAGAGTTACACTCCTTGAGCTTGTGTGATGATAAGGAGGTAGTACATACACTTCTTGAGAATACACTACTTTGCCTCTGTTTGCTCTCTGTTGCGGCAAAAAAGGAAGTTCAGGGAATGGGTGGCCGACCGGCCACCAGAAGCAGCCAAACGGCCATCAATGGTAGCCTACAGCCACCATTGGTAGCCGACGAAAATGAAATTGTGCACAAAGTGTGTTCCTAAGTTGGAAGCGAGAGGTGTTACGGAAGTTGGCGGCCTTGTTGGTGTTCAAGCAAGTGCAAGCGAGAGACTCTGAAGGCAAAGCGGTGGCATTTTCGGAGGAGAATTGAGCATGCATGCATCCCTCATCCCTCGAAATTGTTTTAATTGCTTTATTAGTTAGTTGTAGCTAATTTATTCATACAAGTGTTGTAATTAATTAGCTTAATTTGTAGTATTTGATTGGCTAGAATAGTTAATTAATTGTGTTGTAATAGCTTAGCTTAATTAGTGTAGTTAGTTAACTTAGCTCTTATTCATTAGGACCCTCCTTGGCGAGGCGTAATGTTGTAATAAGTGTCTTGTATGTGCATGTCTTCTAACCCCACGTCTTTCTCCCTTTTATTTATTACGCTTTTCATGGTTGAATTAGGGATCATGTTTGATTAGCATACCTTATGCTTGCATGTTTGCATCCATTCATTTGTCTTGCATGCACGAGTCTCGGGGCATCATTCAAACTGCATTGTCAATTTCAAATACTTACTTGAATACATGTTTAATCGCATGTTCAAAGTGTTGCGAATGCCATCTTGTATAGTTAGGACCATGCATTTTTCTAACTAGTTTTTGTTTTGGCTTGGAGTACTCGGTGAGTTTTATGCTTTAGCATACTTGTATGAGTGCGATTGTCATATTGCCATGATTCGCATGCTTTCCATAAGACTATGTGCTTAAATGCTTAACTGCATGAATGCCTGTGGATGAATGCTATGTTGTTTGAATTGAAATGATTCGATGAGTGTGAGTTTTAGGCCCACTTTGTGAAGTGGAAAAATCATGTTTTAAGCCCACTTGAGGTGGCAAATCCGCATTTCTAAGCCCACTTGAGGTGGAAAATTCAAACCATTTTCGCAAACAAACATGACTTGAAATGTTCCAATTCTTGCGATGTAGTCTATAATTATATGCGTGCGCATCACATAGTAAGGTTAGATTAATAACCGGAATAAGAACACATAATATTTTTAAAACAACATATCATGTTTAGTAGAGTAGATCTTTGATCGGGTGACGAGGTGCTCATTTAGGACCTTCCCTCTCATACCCAAGTTCAGCAGTAGCAACTTTGGTGATGACGGACCGCGTGGCCTTTAGCGCAGTCGGTTTCCTAAATTTTTCCAAAAATAAAATATTTAGGTGGCGACTCATGTCATACAAGCAGGTCCAATTTTGGCATTATTTGATTAATCGATTTTTCAAAACGATTTACCGGATTTGGACTCTTTTGTGCTTATCACTTTGACATTGCACTTGTGAGACTAGATTCAGAACTGTGAAAGTCCGAACTATGAGGCCTTTCTTTTCAAACCCTTTCCGAAAGCGGTAGCGAAAAAGCGAGCCCGCAATTTCTAACTTCCATTGAGGACTTAGAGAACTTGACTCAAAATCATGATATGTTGTTTTATCTACACTTATGTGTTCTTTTCATTTGCATTTGTATTAGTGCGCCTAAGTCACAGTGTTTGCCATCTGCTATTCTGAGCAGCGGTTTGCGGAGGCTTGCTTGAAAAAGCGTGCCATAAGGTTGACAAGTTGCGGGCTGCTACGATGGGAACACAAGTCTTGGATCCTAGGCGCATTTGTACGCTCGATCCTCCTTTCACTTCTCGGTTTTAGGTGTGAGAGGTATATTAGGTAGTCTTACTAAAGTACCCTTTTGACCAATCAGCCCTAGTTGCATATCAAAAAGCCATAGAGCTGTTCCAAACTAGGACAGTTGCTCACCCAAATGCAAGATTCTTTGAAACCTCTTGTTTACATAGTGAATCTAGCTCTGACAAGATTAGGGCAGGGGTAACCCTACCCCATCATAGGGGTGTTTTGGCTCTCACTTGCTTTCGGTATGTGCTTTTAAAGTGTAACTTCTGCGAGAATGTATGTATCAATTGCAAGTCTAAGGTACCAATTTGAGGTGTCGATTTTAAAGCCGGAAATTTGAGGCCGACATCGATTATGCAAATCTAACTTATGTTTTCAACTGTGTGTTGTCTCTATCTAAGCCAAGGTGCTGTGCGTTTTCTGATTTCTGTTTCTTTTGCTTTATTTTTTCTTTTGCAAGGTAGTGTTTCACAATTGCGTCCGAGCGAAAGCGATTACCCCTTAAGCACTCTGGACTAAAGTAAGGCGACTTTACGATCTTAGGATCTTGTAAGAGGACAACCAATGTTTGCTTCGCTACCCCGATTACAAGATGGAGGAAAGTCGAGGCATAGCTCATCGATTAAACTGATTACCTTCCTTGATGAGGTCGATTTTCTACTCACTTGAAGAAGTACACACGGCTCATATAGATCGGCACCCTTAGACAAAATGGAGGATATGATCGCCAACTTCAATAGACTATCGAATATGGTTGGATCTTGCCAGCGCAAATTGTAGCCAAAGGTTGAGTTGATTGCTAAGCTACAATAACGCCCCAACCAAACAGCTTTTGCATCCCATCCAACCTCTGTAAACATTCCGGTACAGGCTCCTACTCTGCGGTGAATGTCGAAAATGTGGACATCGGTGGATCCGATTCCACGGACTTCCAAAGCTTCCGGTTTACCATGGGCTTTCCATTTGAGTTTGAAATGACTTCCTACCGCTTCTTTGAAAAGTGAGCAAGCTTGAAGCTTTTTCAAGCGAGCTCGGTGTCAATTCGATCCTAGATATAGAGGGCCAGGTTATCTGCGTCACGATGAGTGACCTTGCCGAATAGGTTTGGAAATCTTTAGCGTATAGACGCTTTGATGGCTTGGGTGATCCTGGTCACACTGTATGCACGCTATTTTCAGATATTTTACGGCGATGGGCCTAACTAGGCTGCCGAGTTATCCCTCTTGGTAGGACCTTTATAGGATATCATGACCCATTGGTATGCAAAACTTGAGGATTACGTAAGAGGAATTGAAGAAGAGATGATTGAGGCCCTTATTGCTCGTACTCCTATAACACTCAAATCGAGGTCACAACATGATCTCCGGAACCAACTTCATCAGAGCCAAAGGAGGGCTTCTCAGGGAATTTACGTCGCTTTCGATTGGGGGCTTAAGGCCTCTATGATGACCACTTCGGCCGGTGAAAAGGACCAAATCAAAATGATGCAAATCCGTAATTTGCAAGCTGAGGCTACTATGAAAAGATGATAGTCTTACCTCACAGCTTGCAACACTAACCTCCGAAATAGGGTCTTGAGATGGGGATGCAATAAAAGCGAAGTCCTGATAGACCACGAAGAAAAAGCGACCCAAGAATGGCTTTATCTGTGGTTCAATGCACCTTCAAAAGTGGTAATGTCTGTTTTACCGAGGACTCTCGGATGTTAGTATGGTCACCACCACACCAAACACCTGCCACCCTTCTTACTACTGGGGTTACATCAACACGACCCCTGGCAAAAAGTAAAGCACCAACTCAGTGGCCAAGGGTTTCACCCCACTCTACATGTCTCTACTCTACTTGACCTTGAGGTCTTTGATCAAAAAGGACTATCACGAAGCCCCTAGAGCTACGTCCATTGCCTAATCCCTCTTTCTACACCTGACCCGACCAAATGGGCCTTCCACCAATAGCATGATCGGTGACACCTGGAAGCCTATTCTTGATTACGTCATGAGATTTAGGATCAATCATTGACAATAAGGTGTCAGCGCCTTCTCAAAAGCCTAACGTCACTACAAATCCTCTCACCACATAACCAAGCCCTTCTACGGTAAATAAACCTAACACACAAACATTGGTCGTCACATGACCCCGATGCATACATCACCCCCTCCCACCTACACTAATTTGGCGTTGTTCATCCCAAAAAGCATAGACTTGTGCATGATGGTAGCGTCCATATTCCAACACAAACCTGACCTATGGTGGTGGTACATGGTAGAAAAAAGGCATGTCGTAACAGGGGCTCATATGAGGCTTAACTAAAGAGAAACACAACCCCTACCGCTACATTGTGCCAACAAGTTAGAGCCGGACTAAAGGGGTGGTATATGACTTGGAATGGAGGTTAATGTAGTTCGAGGAGGCGACCGGACCAAGCCGGGAGGCCCGAATGACTGGCTTGAGCCCAAGGAGGATATCGGTATTTGGTTGCCAGTTCTTCGATGAACAAGATGCGGGGAAATTGTCTGCAGTTGGTGGTTTGATATAGACGGATCAATAGATGTCTGGGTGGCTTAATGATGAACGAGGATGTTGATAAGGGGTCTCAACCAGCGAGGAGCAGTGGAAGCGAGAGCTGTAATCTGCAGCAATTTGAAATGGTCAGCGTCAAGGAAAAGTTCTTTGAGAACATGCCGGTACCAAGAATTTTGCCTTTCGGGAATTGGGTAGCATTACTATAGTCGTCTCTGAATAGGAGGTCGTGCTGAAGCGGTTCAAACATAGAAAAAATTGAGACAATACAAGTCGTCAAAAAGGTGATGGGGCCGAGTTAGGATCGAGCAGCGAGTTGGCTTTAGCTTCTTGAGGATATTTGAGTTTCACGTCCACAGATGTTGGCCGCCACTTTTGCTACTCGCTTAGACTGTTGTAGCGTTGGCACTCAAGTGAAAGTTGTCTCTCTTCTACTATGCATCGAGATATTTGAAGTACCCCATAGGAAAGGATAATATACGTTTTTGGGGAATTCTTCTATACATCCTCCACGAAGTCACTACCACGATCTTGGAGAGTGTACATGGCGATGAGGATGTCTTCTTGTCTGGGTTCACCCTTGGTAGAACAGGCGGGCAGAATTAAATCTGAGATATCTTGGCTATTGATGAGGTTGTCACGTTAGTGCTCAATCGATCTACCTCATGAATAAGCTCGGCGTGTACTGGAATAATTCAGTGCTATGGATCCGGAATATGCACTAGGTCAGAATGATTGAAAAAGGTGCCCAAATTGATGGCAAGGAGTTTTGTGTTCCCATCTTTATCAGAGCCCATGTAGACGGTCAGCCTTATGGTCATGCCTTGACAAGACCAGCCTCCAAGCAAACAGATTCGAGAATGAGGATGGCAAACCACTGGTGTCCTCGCGCGCTTTTAAATGCATGCATCATGATGCAAAAGAAATATGCGTAAAGTGTAGTCAAAAGCAGGATATCATGAGTTCGAGTCAAAAAGCTTTTAATCTCCCGGTAGATGCTTGAAGCGTAAAATGGCGCCATAGAACGCTTATCTCTGAGTTCAAGGACTCGATTTGTGTGGGTTCTGAATCTTGAAGCCAAAAAGTCCACGATGCGGCAAATCATTTTGAAGAAAAAAACAGA